>JADBJO010000811.1:92500-100000 GCA_016801955.1 Conus betulinus | reverse complement strand
AGAAAAATCTTTCTTCCGTAAAATTTTTAATCAGTTGAAAAATGTTAATCTGTGTGTGTGTGTGTGTGTGTGTGTGTGTGTGTGTGTGTGTGTGTGTGTGTGTGCTTCAAACGCAGTGAGTGGTCTGAGTGCTTGCGCATGCATATGCATGTGCACGCATGTGTGGGTGTACACACGGGGCACGCATGCATGCACATGTGTTGTGTGTGTGGGAGCGGGGGGTAGGGGGAGGGGGAGACAGGTGCTGGTTGTGTGTGTTGCGTATGTGCGCGTGTACGCGTGTGCATACATAGTGTGCGCGTGTGTGTGTGTGTGTGTGGATGGATGGTCTGTGTGTCTGAAAGTATGTGTGTGTGTGTGTGTGTGTGTGTGTGTGTGGATGGTGTGTGTGTGTGTGAATGTATGTATGTGTGTGTGTGTGTGTGTGTGTGTGTGTGTGTGTGTGTGTGTGTGTGTGTGTGTGATGGATGGATGGTCTGTGTGTCTGAATGTGTGTGTGTGTGTGTGTGTGTGTGTGTGTGTGTGTGTGTGTGTGTGTGGATGGATGGTCTGTGTGTCTGAATGTATGTGTGTGTGTGTGTGTGTGTGTGTGTGTGTGTGTGTGTGTCTGTCTGTCTGTCTGTCTGTCTGTCTGTCTGTCTGTGCTGGCATGTCCACGCGCGCACCTGCACATTTCCCCGACCAGCGCCCGATCAGGCGGTGACTTAAGCAGGGCCTCAGTGATGTTGTCAGAGTAGACCGGTTTGAGCTGGCACTCGTTAAGTTGATTGATGCACATCGGATCTGGACACACACACACACACACACACACACACACACACACACACACATAAATGCAAGCACTCACACTCGCGCGCACGCACACGCATGCACACACATAAATGCACTCGCACACGTGCACACACACACACACACACACACACACATCACATGCATGCGCGCGCGCGCGCGCGCGCGCACACACAGCACACACACACACACACACACACACACACACACACACACACACACACACAACCAAATTACATAGCACAATTTAATCTGGTACTCTCTAAATAATCAGTTAAGTCTTCTTCTGATTCAGATTCATCTAAGCGCGTACACACACACACACACACACACACACACACACACACACACACAGATAATTACAGACACACACACACACACACACGCACGTTCGTGCACACCTAATTACAGACACACGCACACGCGAGCTCACTCACACAGGAGTGCTCAGCGTGCCTGCATAGGCTGAATCACACCTACATATGTGGTGTGTGTGCACACATGTGCCTGCACGTGCTGCATTGCACGCACACAGCATGCACACATGCACGCACATTTTTTTCATTTCAGCTAGAGTGGAAGGTCAGTGTGTGTGTGTGTGTGTGTGTGTGTGTGTGTGTGTGTGTGTGTGTGTGCGTGTGCGTGTGTGTGTGTGTGTATGCGTGTGTGTGTGTGTGTGTGTGTGTGTGTGCGTGCGTGCGTGTGCGTGCGTGCGTGCGTGCGTGCGTGTGTGTGTGTGTGTGTGTGCGTGTGTGTGTACGTGTGTGTGTGTGTGTGTGCGTGCGCGCGTGTATATGTATGTATGTATGTATGTGTGTGTGTGTGTGTGTGTGTGTGTGCGGGAAGGGCGGGGTTAGGGGTTAGGGATGGGGGGGGGGGGGGGCTCATCTTCCGAATAACAATTTTTCGTGAAGCGGAAGGAGGAGGGGAGACGACTGTCTTCGTCCCATTTCTAAACAACAAACAAGTAGAGTAACTCTTGCTCCCACGAGAAAACAACTACACGCTCATAACTCCAAAAGAATGTTACTAACGACAACGGAATCGCCTTGTAGATATGACAGCACTGAGCACACAGAACATACAAGAAAACAGGCGATTCGGGGTCGTAAGCAGCATTTCTTTGGAGTTATGGGCGTGTATTTCTTTTCTTGCAGGAGCAAGAGTTATCCTACTTGTTTGTTGTTCATTGTTTTCCGTTTCCTGCCTATTTCGTATTTTTGCTCTTCTCACTTCTACTTAAAGCGGAGTCGGGGGTTGAGATAGGGGTGTGATAGGGAGGGATGGGGGTCTAATCCTTTCAATGTTCATAAGACCGACCAATGTCTTATTCTTAGATGCAGAATGGCGTCATCTGATGACACCTGAACCGAGACATTACCCATAATGCATCTCACTGAAATAACGTTCAGGAAGACACTAACAAGGTCATGATTTACATGCGTTTAAAAAAAAAAAAACTGTCCTTGTTCTCTCTCTCTCTCTCTCTCTCTCTTAGAGTTAATTTGTCTTTGACTGCAATTATTCCTGGAGGGGAGTGGGGTGGGAGTGATGGGCGTGGGGGGGGGGGGGGGGTAATTCGCGCAATGTAGTGTGCTTCCACACCCCCTCCCCTCCCCGATATTTTCAATAGGGGGGGGGGGGGGGGGGACACGGAGCCTGTTTCCCCCCCCCCCCCCCCCCCTCTTCCTTTCCCCCCTCCCCCCATCCTCCGCCACTCTACTATCGACGCAACTGCATCTGTCCAAGAATCTGTTTACGTGATCATTCTCACCTGGCCCGCAGATGGAGTTGTAGCCCCTTTGCATAGACTTACGGGTGCCGTTGAAGTCGAAGCTGGCCGGACATACCTTCGGCAGTTCCTGCTCACAGGAAGCAATCTCCGCCTGCACGTTTCTGAGAGACGGACAGACAATGGGCGCGCTCCATAAGCAGAACACATGTCACTGGAGCGCCAAACAGACTGTTAGTTCTTCAATTTCGTTGTCCCGTGTGGTGTTTATCTTACCTGAAGAAGACCTAAGAGGTCAAAACGCGTCGGTTTTTTTTTTTTTTGTTTTGTTTTTTGTTTGTCTTGTGATTCGTTTGTTCATGTTTGGCGGATACAGTACTCAATTTCTTTTTTTTTTTTTTAATGACTTTCAATGTCCAATGTGCGGGATTTTCTTTCCCGGAACCTTCAAAAACCGCGCCTTCACATACACACGAATTCTCGGCCCAGGCATGTCTTTAGACGAATTTGACAGCAGTCCAGGCAATAAACTGCCCGAGCCCTGCTCCTTCCCCTTATGCCTAATGCTCAGCTGTGGGCCCAAGTTTCTCCACACTAACCTCTCTGAATGGGTGTTAACAAAAATGATTCTGTTCAAAACAACGAAAACAACGGTTTCTCATGGGTAAAAGAATCAATATCATACTTGAACAACACCCTTTTCACACCATCTTTCGGTCGCCCTTTGGTTCGAGGGGGGGGGGGGGGGGGGGGGGGGGGGGAATAACAGAGAATATAATATTGTTTTTGAGGCCTAGTCTGTAACTCTGGAGTCGGGCCAGAACTACCCTCAGCTCACGTCACGTCACATGTCAGGCCCTAGAGCTCCCCGTGACTCTTTTATCTCTGCGCCAGCTGGCACTCATGAAATAGTGCCATTCCTTTCGTTTTAACTTGTCTGCATGGAATCACGTGCCAAACATGTATCTTGATGGGCATGTTTAAAAAAAAAGAAAAAGGGGAGGGGGGTGGGGGTCAACTTTCAGACACAATAAACATTTTCAAAATAATCTAAATGTGTCAGTCTAAAAATAGTCAATGCCTTAAAGAAGGCCTTGGCACATTAATTTGTACACAAATACGATATTCCTATCCCTTTAAAAAAGAAAAATGAAAAAAGAATATCCATTTTAAGCTCGTTGGCATGTGGCATATGAAATGAGGACATTCACTTCAAGATAAAGCATGAAAAATGCAACAACAGCAACAACAACGACGAATTTTCAGATGCTATAGACTTGAAAACAACAATGGCGTCAACTTCCTGTGTACGTCCTCGTTCTTCAAGACTGGCACCAGATGCCAATCACTCCCTGAGAGTCTTGCCTAACCTAGGGGCTTCTCAGACTTTGACCAGAGGTCGCTGGGTGTCACTGGTATCATTACGTGTTGCATCAGCAGTTTTACCTGCTGCTCTATTGTGTTTGTTTTAGACATCAAACATACATAAACGGTAAAATAACCTATAAGTTCCCACAGGCTTGATTAGAAATCATTGTATAATTTGTTCCCTTCACACAAACAGCAAATAGCCATGATGGTCTATAAAGAATACCCCTATGAGAAGTAATCTGCTGAGGGAGAGAGGCTTTCTGAATTAACTCGTAAAGGCTTTCTCTCCGAAAGCAGACTGCCATCTCCGTCGACGGTAAATGTTTTCATGGACATAGCAAGCCGCAGGGTAGATTTGAACTTACTGGCAATGCGCTAGAATGGTGGTGATGTTGGTGACATCGTCACCCACAATGTCGAGCATTTTGCCGGAAGCCACCGTTACAACATGTAAGCAGTCCCACTTCAGGTCGTTGCAAGCGTCGCCTCTGACCTGATCTGTGCAACACACACACACACACACACACACACACACACACACACACACACACACACACAAGCTCAATTGGTCGGAATCGGGGTGGGGAGGGGTGGTGAGTGAAGAAGGCGAGATGGAGAAAGGCGACAAAAGAGGAAAGACAGAAGCCTTTCAGAATTACTGATAAAAGAAAACGAAATCCCCTGTATGGCTCTCTTTTTCCTGCGTTGAAAAAAAAAAGAAAAGAAAAAGAGAAAAAAAGAGAGAGAGAGAGAGAGAGAGAGAGAGAGAGAGAGAGAGAGAGAGAGAGAGAGAGAGAGAGAGAAATGAACCAATTGAAAACAAACCAAACCGATGGTGCTCCATCACAGTAAGCCCCCCCCCCACCCCACCCCCAACCCCCCTGCGCCACCCATCCTCCCCACACCCACCCACCACCCCCTCGCCCCCCCCCCCCACCCCCCCACCCCAGTCTCTCATCTCCCATGTCACTTCAGAAGCATGCACCCAAGCCGCTCTACTCGTTCCAGCTGCTCATCCACAGCCATAGCCTGGCCCGTCCCGCCACAGTCCTGGCACTGGCACCGGCAAACCACAAGAGGCAGTTCACGCCATGTCCTCGTAGGGCAACCCACAAGAGAAACGCCGCTCTGCTGCTGGGTCATTTCGGTGCTGTTCAGTGGTGCCTGTTTCAACCCAACATACGCAGAGAACCACCAACAAAAGCCCCCCCCCCCCCCCCCCCCCCCCCCCCCCCCCCCCCCCTGATGACAGTCATTGCTTGGTCGCAGACCCACCGAGAGCGACCTCTCCCTCCGGAGGACGTCGTCATCAGGTCCGTTCAACGACGACAGGCTTCGTGAATTCGCCGATACCAGTGACCCGACAGAACGTCGCCAAAAGCATAAACGTAACGAGGAAATTGAAAGTAATGTCGCTATGAAAACAGGGCATGAAGAGACACAGAATCTGAGACTTTTTTTGCTTTTCTAATGTTCATCATTGATGAGGGTGAGGATGACGATGATGATACGGATTTCCATTCTGGTGCGAGCCTGCATGCATGAGCTTTCTTACTTTATGCTTACTTTCATCAACCAGGCCCGAGAGATGCAGACACCTGCTGTGTTGGTCAAGAAATTCGAGCACGCTCTCAGAGATGCATCTATTAACCGGATGAAACTCGACTGTGTGGTCCAGGTCTTCCCAGCTGAGCCCATGGCAAACTCAACTCTTGGGTATGAGGTCAGGGGCAGACAAATCCTACAAACAAATGGCTCTGGTGAGAATCGAACCAACGTCCAACGACATTCCGGCTGGGAGTCCACGAAGCTACTCACTTTGTCACGGTGACTGGCGATAAGGCCGATCTTTCTGAGAACTACTGGAAGACTGAGGGAGGAGACAGGAAGAGGGGATCGGAGAGGAAGGAGACGGACGGACGGACAGACAGAGGAGAGGGAGAACGAGAAGACAGAGGGAGACTCAGAGACAGATCGAGACAAAAACATCCACGCGCATGTGCACGCTCATACACGCATGCGAACATGTTTTCACTTTGCACCCTCACACTTACATGTCTCAGTGCGCGCGCGCGCGCGCGCACACACACACACACACACACACACACACACACACACACACAAACTACACATGGTCAAACAATCATCGGTGTATTCCCACGCATAAGAAAATGTAGATTGAGGTCAGAAAGGGAGAGAGTGGGAGAGGACGTGTATAGAAGAGAGAGAGACGGCAGAGTGAAAAAAAAAGTTGGGGAACAGGTGTGGGGGGAGGAGGAGGAAGGGGGGGGGGGGGGGGGGTTCTTTCCCAAGAACTTTCAGTGAAAAATCAAGCTCAGTTTAGATTCAGCGGAATTCGGGTATCTGCGAGAAGACTCACTGGCGGCTATATGGTCATTTACCACAGTAAGAAAAGATTGATGGAAAGAAGCCAATTTAAAGCTTCTTTCATGCAACAGGTTATCGCCCTTAAGTTACGGTGGTGAATGTGGATATTTTTTTTTCTTTACGGAGTAAGGGGAGGGAGACAGAAAGAGAAACAAAACAAGAATACACACACACGCGCGTGCGCGCGCGCCGCGCATCGCAAGATACAAAGCTGCAACTTGGGGAGAGAGAGGGGGGGGCGGGGAGATTGAGAGAGAAGAGAGAGAGGGGGCGTGGGGGAAGAGCACAAACACACAAACTGCGCCATTACAAATACACACGCACAGACACAAACACACGCACAGACACAAATACACTCAGAGCAGCCACATGCACATAGGCACAAGCGCACACTGTAACGAACGCGAACACACACACACACACACACACACACACACACACACACACACACACTTGGCAGCCTCTACTCACCCGTCAGGAGCACGACCGCCAACATAACCGACACAGTCAAGAGACCCATCACCTTTCCTTCGTAACTTTTCCCTCCGAGACGTATGCCAGTTTGCTAAACTGTTCCCCCAAAACAGCTTTCCTATGGCCTGTGATGCACAAAGGCCACAACGACAACAAAATTGGTGATACAAGTAACCAATACAGTCCACCACGTCTTAGCTGGTGGGTGTGGAAGAAATAAACAATGCGCAACCACCTCACGCGCTCTTTACAGTTCAGAGTGACGCGTGCCTGTCCCGGTTTTTTTTTTTTTTTTTTTAATATAATGTTCCCGTTGACGATGTAAGCCGCGTGTTGGCACCACGCACGTTCTCTTGCTTTCACCGTCTTTCTCGAACGAATGGGTCAGACACGTCACGGAAATTTCATGATATGCACATGACACAAACGCAGTTGGCCAATCACGCAGTTGCTGGCGGCTTGGTTTTGTTTGCTGCGCCTCCCCCCCCCCCCCCCCCCCCCCCCCCCCCCCCCCCCCCTCCCCCCCCCCACCCCCCCCACCCCCCCCCCCCCCCCCCCCCCCCCCCCCCCCCCGTGTTCCATGAACTGTGCATCGCAAAATGAATGTGATTTTTTTTTCCCGTTTCCCGGATGTGCTTGAGGCTTCCGGGACCGACGTCATTCGCGTCCACTACGCACGTTGCCTCAGAGGACAACATGTTTGTTTTTTGTTTGGGTTCGTTTTTGTTAGGTCGGTTGGATTTTCG
>JADBJO010000811.1:65000-82500 GCA_016801955.1 Conus betulinus | reverse complement strand
CCAAAGCCTCATCCTCCCTCCCTCTGTAAATATACAGCAGCACGCAGACACCAATAACCTGTTTACACAAGCTGCGGTCCTCTGGCATGTTTGCTGAATCATTTGCATATCACACGTCTGCATTCACCTGTTCAGTCTCATTTTTTTATGACATATCGCCCCCCCCCCCCCCCCCCCCCCCCCCCCCCCCTCTCTCTCTCTCTCTCGACTGACTGATTAGTTGTGAGAACTGGATGTTCAGAAGATAACATAGTAACAAAAACAATAACAAGAACGACAAGAGCAAGAACAAGGACAACAACAACAACAACAACAACACACACACACACACACACACACACACACACACACACACACACACACACACACACACACACACACACACACACGATATTTTGACCTAGAGAAGTCCCATTGCGTAGGAAGCGGGGGTAGGGGGGTGGGGGGGGGGGGGGGGGGAGGCATGGAAAAGGAATTATTTTTCAGTCGATATCACATTAGGCAATGTTACCTTGCGACACATCACAGAAGGAATCCGTTTCAACAGTCAGCGACACTCATTTCGCCGCTTGCGTGCACACACACGCTAGAACTCACATAGCCTACCACTAAGGAACGATTAGAAAGAAAGGCAATCCTCGATGGACTAAAGCAGTTCTTACTAGGCGCAGTTGTTTCCCATATTGAAAGGCATGCGGTGTCTGAGGCAGGATGCGTGCATGCGTTCGCGCACGTGCGCGCGTTGGTATGTGTGTGTGTGTGTGTGTGTGTGTGTGTGTGTGTGTGTGTGTGTGTGTGTGTGTGTGTGTGTGTGTGTGTGTGTGTGTGTGTGTGTGTGTGTGTGTGCACAGGTACGCAATGTTCTTCCGAAATGTCACATGACTATTTGAAACGAAAGAAAAGGAATGGGCGACTGTTGTTGTTTTTGTTGTGTTTTTTTTTCACATCAGGTTTTCAGTAAAAGAAATTACAGAGAAAGCACGGGGACAATATTAGAATGCACAAATTGGATCAATGATTGAAATGAATAAGAAAAAGAAAACCGTTGAACACGTAAGCAATATACACTAAATGAGAGAGAGAGAGAGAGAGAGAGAGAGAGAGAGAGAGAGAGAGAGAGAGAGAGAGAGAGAGAGAGAGGGGGGGGGGGGGGGGGGGGGAGGAAGGAGGCAGGGAAGGAGACAGACAGAGAAGACAGACAGACAGACATATTAGCAGCTCACTGATTAGCTGTTTATCAAAATACATCTGTCTGCCGGCCTCAATTAAATTCAGTGGTCTGCTTCCAGTTCATGCTTGTTGCTTTGCTGAATCATCAAAAGGTGAACAAAATTAGATCAATGCTCATATACGAGAGAGAGAGAGAGAGAGAGGAGAGAGAGAGAGAGAGAGAGAGAGAGAGAGAGAGAGGAGAGAGAGAGAGAGAGAGAGAGAGAGAGAGAGAGAGAGAGAGCAAACAAGGAGGGAGGATGGTGGAAACCGGAAGAAAATTTTCTCTGTCAACAAAAGCACATCCCTTACACATACTCTCAAGAACATATGTAAGTGCATGCAGGTACGCGCGCGCGCACACACACACACACACACACACACACACACACACACACACACACACACACACACACACACACACACACACACACACACACACACACACACACACACACACACACACACACACACACACACACACGGAGGCGCGCACACACGCGTATGAGCACGTGCGCGCACGCTTTTGAGTACACACATACACACGCCAGCGTGCGTTTGCTTGCTCGCACGCACGTACACACGCACGCTCTCACCCACGAGCAGACAAGATATAGGCCTGCTGGACATCTGATTTCATTAGGTCTTTCAATCATGTAACGTCGAATAAGAATAGCTTCCAAATTATGTGTTGATAGCATATAGCATTGACTCATATTCTTCTGAGTCTCGTCGACTTTCCTCAGCACAGTCTGCACAAGAAACTGTTAATTAGTGAACACGAGTTTATTTCTTTATCAAGCAGCCCCTTATTTATTACTTTGACATTGTTCCTTTGTCCCCTGGTTAGTGACTGTTGCTTATTTTGCTTTAAGATGAACTGAAATTTGCTGAAAACCATGTCAGGTTTTACATTCACGCACATATGCAAAAGGTCGGACACACAGACGCATTCGCCTAAGTGTATACGAACACACTCGCGCGCTGTCAACCATCCATCCCTCCCCCCTCCCCCTTCATCAGCCTTTCACCACTTTCTTCCCCATCTCTCTCTCTCTCTCTCTCTCTCTCTCTCTCTCTCTCTCTCTCTCTCTCTCTTATTTACTCATTTATTTTGCGCGCACATAGAGAGAGAGAGAGAGAGAGAGAGAGAGAGAGAGAGAGAGAGAGAGAGAGAGAGAAGATAAGATAAGATAAGATAAGATAAGATAAGATAAGGTAAGATAAGGTAAGATAAGATAAGATTCTTTATTTACGAGGATATTAGACAAGCAATGATGCGCTTTTTTTTTTATTTTAACATCCAGTCCTCCCCCTGAGTAGGGACTACAACATGCAGTGAAATGAATTTATGTATGAAAGCAAAACAAACAAATAAACAAACAAAGCTGTCATACAATCATAATAGAACATCAAATGAAAAGAGGAGAGAAATAAGGGAAAAAAAAAAATAATGAAGGGGGAGGGAGAGAAGAGGAGTGTAGTGGGGTGGGGGGGCTGGGCTGGGGGAGCATATAGAAATGTACTATAACGTACAACAATTAGCATGCATAAAAACAGACAATAAAATGAAGGAATATGACAGAGTACGTAGAGATTTGGGACACACACACACACACACACACACACACACACACACACACACACACACACAGAGAGAGAGAGAGAGAGAGAGAGAGAGAGAGAGAGAGAGAGAGAGACAGACAGACAGACAGACAGACAGACACAGACAGACAGGCAGACAGGCAGACAGGAGACAGACAGAGAAGAAGAAGAAGAAGAAGAAGAAGAAAATGATGATGATGATGATGATGATGATGATGATGATGAACAAGAACAAGACTAAAAAAAAGAACAACAAGAACAAGAATAAGAAGAACAAGAAGAAGGAGAACAGGAAAACGTATAGCAAAGAAGCCTGTTCATAGGCCTCGTATTTGACATTGTGCAAACAGCCACACTGGCAGCTCAGGAAGTACACACAAACACATTTGAGGACAGTGTACACGTAAGTTTGAGACGTTTCCTTTGTATTTGTGTGCGCTTG
This sequence comes from Conus betulinus, assembly GCA_016801955.1. Taxonomy (NCBI): domain Eukaryota; kingdom Metazoa; phylum Mollusca; class Gastropoda; order Neogastropoda; family Conidae; genus Conus; species Conus betulinus. The sequence continues at coordinate 79,244 of JADBJO010000811.1, read as the reverse complement.
TGTCAGCCAGTCTTAAATTTGGTTTCTCCATGTGTTCCTCACATGCCTGACACATGTTACATTACCGTGTTTAATTCACAGCGTGCTGAGCTCAGAATCTCCCGATTTGGAAACGAGTAGGTGAGCAAGACGGGGAGAGGAGGCCGGATTGAAGAGGTGTACCAGGGGATACATAGCACCGTGTCTGTTGGAAGGCCCGCAGAGAAATAAAGCTTCCCCAGCACTAACTGTCACGTGCACACACTTATTCTGAACAAAACGCGAGCAAGTTCTTTACCTCTCACGCTCGAGAGTTCAGTGGGACGGTGATGCGCACCGGTATATTTTTAAATTGACGACGACGAACAGTTGGTTACAACTTGTACAATTGAAAAAAGACTCAGATTTCGCTGACCTTTGGTGCGATTTTCAGTCTTTTGCAGACAAACTGAGGTGAGCTTTTCAGATGAGGAAAATGACGTTCCGACCTTGTTACATATTGAGACTCGGCGATGTTGAATGACCTCGTAAGAGGGGTCGTTGAAAAGGAACCAGGAAATGTGGAACGGGTCGGGGACAGTCACACTGGGAGTGGGGGAATGCTGCGAATTTTCAGGGGATTGCAGTGATCTTGTTATCCATGCTGAAAATGGTGTCTTCTCTAAAAGGTTTAGGCCGCAGTGAAGTTGTGTCTTTGGTATGCAGGACAGATAAATCATCAATGATATTTGTCAAATTGTCACAATTAGGCTTATGGCATTTATTTGATCTAATAAATCAACATAATTAAAGTGATTGTATTCACCGTCGTGTCCATTTTTTTTTTTTCAACATTTATCTCCAGAAGGGAAGATGATCTGGCGACGGTAAGAAGCTCGGTGACAAATTCAGGAAGCATCTTTACCTTAGTAAATTATTTTCTGTCATGAGGGTAAATGTGGATATGAAGTCGTTTTTTTTTTCTTTTTAACAAAAACAAACAAACAAACAAACAAAACAAAATCACTTCTTATGGACATTGTAGGCAAATAAATGAAGATTTTGTATTTTGCAGTTTCTTTTCCCCCAGGTTCTTTAGGCTTTGTCATTAGCAGGGGTGTCCACAGCTTGGTATGTAAAACAGTCCCAAGACCCCCAACTCCTTCCAGATCAGATTTTTAAAGGGTTTCAGACTCCCACCACTGTCACCTATATCTGAATGTTTGTGACTGTTGAGTTGCTTCTGCTGTTTATATCCAGTTTCCTTTCATTTTCATGAAAAGACATCCAGATTATAAAACACACACATCCTCTCTCTCTCTCTCTCTCTCTCTCTCTCTCACACGCATGCACACACACACACACGCACATACTTGTGTGCACGTGCGCACACACACACACACACATGCACACGCACACGTGAGCGCGCGTGCGCGCGCGCACTCGCACACAGAGACTCAGACGGACACAAAAAAAAAAGTACACTCTAATGCATTCAAGCTGTTTCTTTTTCTCTGTCATGTGAATGAAATTTTTGTACTTGATTGATTAATTGGAGTGAGATGTGAAGTGTGTCAGTCAGTAATTTTAAAATATATGCAAATTCAGTATTCATTATAGCTCTTGTTACTTTGATTATGACCTGTGGATCTAAGAAAACTGAATGTGTTACTGGACTTATGCATAAAAATCATATTGGTGAAAGTTTTCTTGTGTGTGTGTGTGTGTGTGTGTGTGTGTGTGTGTTCATGGAATCCACAAATACAATTCAATTCTGTTTGGATTGAAAGTTTGAGTGAGGAGTATGTATGTACAAGGTAAGCGGTACATGTCCTGTCACATGTAAGAAATACTCTGATCATATTGATTTATTATACTTGGAAAAAAAAAAATACTCAGAGTGCATTTGGTTGAAAAGAAAATTATTCATGAGCATATTCAGCTTGAGCATACTTGACATGTCATGTAATCCATCAAAATACAGACCTGAACCTTTCTCAGCACTTGAACAATAATATAACGACAATATCCAAAGTGGTTGCCCTTGGCTGTTACCCACTGCAGAGAACAAGACATGCAAAAAGGATTATAAAGAAGACAAGACTTTATTCATTCATGCACGCAATAGGCAATTTACAGTGATGGAGAACTATTTCTCTTTATTAGGTTTATTCCATACTCCTGATCATCCAAACCCTCTTTGAATAGTATCTTTGATAGTTCAAAACAATGTATTAGTTGGATTTGGAAAGGTGCAGAAAATGAAAGTGGTGAAGGTCAACAGAGAGGATAGAGACCAGCCACCATGGCAAAGTGGTTAGCATTGGGGACCCCCGGCTGGGAGGTCGTGGGTTTGATTCCCATCACAGCCATTTTTTTGTGAGATTTTTCTGGTCCAGCCGGCTCCTACATAGAGTTGAGATTGCCATGGGCTCAGTTGTTGTTTCAAAGACTAAGTGTACATGCATGAATATGTATTTGCATGCATGCACACACACAGACACATGCGCGCGCACACACACACACACACACACACACACACACACACTCACACACTCACACACACACACACACACACACACACACACACACACACACACACACACACACACACACACACACACATACTACTCACACTCAAGAGAGACGCAGAGACACACGTGCACTCACATACACATACACACATGCGCACATACATGTACATGCACTTTTACGTACATGCACGCATGCAGGCACACATGTACACACACCACACACATGCATGCACATATGTACACATGCACACACTCACACACATGCACGCACTCACACACACACACACACACACACACACACACACACACACACACACACACACACACACACACACACACATACACACACACGCGCGCACACACACACACACACACACACACACACACACACACACACACACACACACACACACACACACACACACACTCACATACACACACACTCACATACACACGTACACATGCTCATGCACATGCGCATGCACACACACACACACACACACACACACACACACACACACACACACACACACACACACACACACACACTCTCTCTCTCTCTCTCTCTCTCTCTCTCTCTCTCTCTCTCTCTCTCTGGGTCCACCAGAGTATGCGGAAGGTCATGTAGCTTACCCATGGGGCATTTTTAGTTATGTTATCTATCTGTAAAGGCACCAATGGTATATAAAAACAGGCTCAGAACTCCTTTTCCTGACGGATGACTCTTTCCATTATAAATAAGTGTGTATAACTGACAAGAGACGCTCCTAGATGACATCCCAGGTTGGTAATCCTGGTTTAAAAGTATGGCAGAACACAAAAATCATCTGGTGGTATGTGGTCTTCGTAGGTGAATGTTTTTGGCCTGAGGGTGAAAATTGGCCACTTTGTAAATCTGAAGTAAGGGAATTCCATTTCTCAGGGAGAGGGGGGGGGGGGGGAGGTGAGGGGGGGGGGGGGGGGGGGGGGGGGGAGAACTACATTCATATGTTTCTGAAAGTGCCTAAATGTTGTATAATGTTGCCTGTGTTTTAGGTGTTTTATTGTTTGTTGTCATGGTTGTAACTTGTATGTTTAAGGTTTTCATTTTCATTTTCTTCTGTTTTTGTTACAAATATTTGATATCCTGTGGGAAGGTGACTGAGGATTCAAGAGTAAAAACATGTAGGCTTTTTTTTTTTTTTTCCAGCTGTTTCGTTTGATTTAAGTCAATAATCTGTTACAGTGTTGTCACATGTAGTGGGGAAAATGACAGCTTCAAATGTCCGTTCCCTGCACCATACAGAAGAGCCAGTTTGAAGTGCTTTGGATGTCTCTGATTGGTTCTTGAGTGCCTCAGATGCACACTCCAGACTCCATGACATAGATGGGGCTTGAATCCACAACATTCCAGCCCCCAGTGTCGTGGCACTAACCACTGTACCCTGACACAAGGTTGAAATTTTAATGTAGGGTATATGTGAAAAATCTCGTTAAGTTCTGTTTGGACATTGTGGAATTTTTTTCTGGAAAAGAAGTAAGGGCTGACTCTGAAGGTTACATTGTCAAGCCTGGTGAAGAGGTGCACACATTGTTATTTGATGTTATCCATGTTTAATATCAAGTGTGATGAAGACGTGCACACGTTGTTATTTGATGTTATCCATCCATGTTTAATGTCAAACCAGGTGAAGATGTGCACATTTTGTTATTTGATATTATCCATGCATGTTTATTGTCAAACCTGGTGAAGACATGTACACATTGTTATTTAACGTTACCCATGTTTATTGTCAAACATGATGAAGATGTGCACACATTGTTATTGAATGTTATCCATGTTTATTGTCAAACCTGGTGAAGATGTGCACACATTGTTATTTAATATCATCCATGTTTATTGCCAAGCCTGTTGACATACACACATTGTTATTTAATGTTATCCATGTTTATCATCAAGGTTGGTAAACATGTGCACACATTGTTATTAATGTTATGCATATTTTGTACAGACGACGGTATGGGCTGTGGAAAGAGACTAGTAGGGGCACTGCTGATTGTCTTCAACATTCTGATCTTTGTGAGTACACTGCCCTTTGACTAGAGACTTAGTTTAAATTCTGAGTAACAACCTTATAGGGTAGGTTGTGCAAAAAAAAAAAAAAAGAAAAATTAGGATAAGATGTTAACAAGAGTACAAACCCTCTATACCCTTCTTGAAAAGTTTTATGTAATACATCCATCAAACAAACAAACAAAAGAAAAGAATTACAAGACAAGTTTTTAGCCTCCGCCAAACATGAACAAGTAAATCACAAGGCAAGTGGTTTGTCTTATGATTCGTTCGTTCATGTTTGGCGGATGTAGTACTTAAACTTTTTAAGATCTGTTTAGATTTCCACCCGCAGTCACCTCACTTTGCAACTGACTGCCCTCATTACCTTTGTTCTCTCCCTCACTTTCGGATTGACATTGCTCGAAGGGCCAGTATAAGTTGTGTCCCTTTGAAAATGAACAGCATTGCCAAATTCTGAAAAATGAACAACCTCACTAAATCGTTGAAAATGAATGATCTTGTCAAATCCTGTTAAATTACTGACCTCGACAAATCGTTAATAATGATAAACCTGACCAAATCCTTACAAGTGAGTGACCTTGCCAAATCCTTGAAAGTGAACAACTCTTCTTAAAAATGAACGACTTTGCCAGTTCCTTAAAATTGGATGACTTAGCCAGATCCTTCAATATAAATGATTTTACCAGATCCTTAAAGGTGAATGATCTTGCCAAATTCTTAGAAATGAATGACCACCAAGCCTTTGCAAATGAACAATCTTGTCAAATCCTTAGAAATGAACAATCTCAGCAAATTTTAAAAAACTGAGTCTTGAAAGGAGATCATTGTTGGGAGGCGTAGTAGTAATGTTCCAGAAGAAACATTTGCATAGGGAAGGAGCGTGTATTTGAAGGGTCTTTGTCTGACCTTGAACATTCTGCTCATATATCAGCTAATCAGTTATGTTGTGAAATATGCTTTGAAATGTTTGTTCTCTTCACCCCAAATAAAAGACATGGTACACAGATGTTCAGTCTGGAATTGTGTTCAGCTCTTTGGCCTTGCCCTAGTCGCGGTGGGCGTGTGGTCCATTATCGACAAAGTGTACGTATCAGAGGTCATTGGCGATGACCTGTTCTCCGCTGCCTCCTACCTGGTCATCGTTGGCGCTGCCGTGCTGCTGCTGCTGTTTTGGCTGTGCTGGCTTCTGCGCTGTGCGCATGGAGTGGCCTCTGCTGGTCATTGTGGTGAGTGGTAGGCTTGCAGAATTCTGTGTGTCCTCTCCAGCACTTTTTTGGTGTAAGCTTTGTTTCTGTACTAGCGTCCTCATGTACAGGGTGCGAACAGGTCCTGGAAACCTTGAAAAATCCTTGGAAAGTGGAAGGGCCTTTTCTGGGGGTTAAAAAGTGTTTGAAAACAGCACAGGCTGAAACACTCATAGAAAAGTTCATGAATTCTCGAAAGCTGTAACTTAAATCTTGCTTTTAAGTTAGCAACAGTCAAAACTATATTCCTTGAAAAGAAAAGAAAGAAGGGGTGGGGAGGGGAATAAAAAAATGTTTTTACATTTGTTGTCGACCATCCTGGAAACTTGAAAGCAGACAGCAAGCACACAGCGCTGTGCTGTCTGCTTGCCGCTTGAATTATATTGCCTAACATAGGTGTCTCAACTGTTCTTGCATTTTCTGTTTGAAGTTTGAAACACAATGTGTTCAGCTGAGATGGGGAAAGGCAAATATGTTCTCAGTATAGTTGGCAGCAAAAGAAATGCTACAGAGATTGGCTCTTTCCACAACTGGCTCAAAGTGCTGAGCAAGCTTCATAGTGTGAGGGAAAAAGTTTGACATCGCAAACAATGGCAGAAGAGCTGTTATAATTGTTGATATTATATCACTTACTATTTCGAAATTTACTAATGGAAAAGTCACTAGGAAAATCCTTGAATGGCTCAAAATGTTGAACAAGCTGCAAGTGTGCTAAAAGAAATTTGACATGGCAAAGATCAGCAAAAAGTGCTGTTATAATTTTTTCATTACTTCCTGTCTTGAAATTTGCTAGCAGTCTTGGTACAGTCCTTGATTCTTCTTCTTCTTCTTTCTTCTTTTTATTTTTTTGACTCTTTGGGAACCCAAGTCATTAATCCAGGCTTGCTGTGTACCACAGTTTTGTACAGAGGTGTGCATGTGCAGATAAGAAAGTTTGATAGTTCACAATGATGAAATTTTCATCATGTCACCATTTTCTTTGTTCTTAGTGTGCCAGTAAAAAAATTCTGATCATTCATAGAGATTAAATTTGCATATTGTCACTGATTTTTTTTTTTTTCAAGTAGAAAGACGGGTGAATTATCAGTAAGAGCAAAAAATTTGCAAAAGCACAGAACAAAGAGAACTGTGTCAAGGAATAAGCATATAGGAATAAAGGTTTCTACCCAATAATCCAAGATAAAACAAATCAAGAGAACAAATCAAGAGGTATTCTAGGTCAACAGTTTCAGATTACTGGGGAGAAAACTTAAGAAAAAAAAAAAAAAAAAAAATCAGTGACAAGATAAAAATTCAGGCTTACTCAGAAGCCAGCAGTGAGTGACGCTTTGTTTTTAAGAAATACCTGAACTGAAATGAGCAAAGGAACCAAATTTTGGTGATTATTTTTCTAACTTGTCAAGCAGTTTCAGCCTTAAAAAAAAACACGTTTGATCTGATATATTAGGTCACTTAGATTTACATGGGATGAAATAGGTCTGATAGAAACAGTATGTTGTTCACCATGTTATGTTGTTCAGCATGCTATGTTGTTAACCATGCTATGTTGTTCACCATGCTGTGTGGCAGTATTTCGTCCTGTTGCTGGTGGTCTTCGTGACTCTGCTGACAACGGCCATTCTTGCTGTGGCATTCAAGGGAGAGGTCAGTGATCATGTGATTGTTAAAGCCACTACTAAGGTTTTTAGGTGGTCAGCTGGGCTTTAGATAACATGAAGGAGAGGTTCCGCTAGAATAGTAAAAAGAAACCCAAAGATGCCTACTCCTGGCAATAAAATAAAAATTCTGTTCCAAACCATGAGGCAGTCAGTACAATGAAATGCTCAGAGAGAGCCAATGATTACAGGTTTCCTCCCCTGGCAAAGTGACAGCATAAGGTCATTGCTGATGCGGTGCACAGTCTGTTTGCTGCTTAGTGGTTGAGGGGGGTGAAATGGGGGATGTGAGAGAGACAGTGTGGCAGTGTGTTGCATGCACAGCCAGGCACAGCTGTTTTTTGAGCCTGTGCATCGGCAACCAATCAGAGTCATTGTGGGGGAAGGCAGGAGCAGGAAGGGAGGGGAAGGGGGGTGGTGGTGGTTGGAGGGCTGAAAGTGTGCTGGTGATTTCATAACACACGCTTGGTTTGCGTAACGCCAGCTGACCAGCTTGGCTGTTTCATTAACACTCTAGTCAGCAGCAGCAAAAAAAGAGGAGGAATATGACAGCGAACGAGAGGGGATCTTTCATGACTAGTTACAGACTTGCTTGAGAGACGAAGTCACACAAGAGACACTTAGCTGCCAGCTGAAGCAACAATATGAATGTGTTTAAAGTTTTGTCAAATCATTTTGTCTGTACCCATGACTTTCATATGCTAACAAGGAAGGGGAATTTCTCCGTTATTCTCCGGGTCTGGAAGAGGGAAGTTAATTGGTTTTTTTTTGGTTTTTTTTTCTACACAACATGAAAAGATTTATGAACAGACAGATTGACTACCAGCGAAAATGAACTCTACTGCAACATTATTGTTGTTGTATTTGGAGTTATTGTTCCTGGAGAGAGATATCATGGCTTTTTTTGTTTAGGTTTATTTTTGTTTGTTTGGGGGGGGGGGGGGGGGGGGGGGGGGGGGGGGGGGGGGGGTAAGATTTTTTTTCATGATTTGTTGGAACTTTATTTGGGCTAAAGATCGTGTCCTGATTATATCAAAGTTCTCATCTTAGTTGGGATGGCGAAGATGGGCCTGGGAAAGGTAATGAAGTGCATATATTTAGAAAATCGGTAGATCTGTGAAGGTGGCTGAAAACTAGTAAAAATGCCCAGGAAAACACAGTATGGCCATCTAAATGAAGGGATAAAAGATGGTCATATATCTCCAAAATTAATGAAAGGGAATGTTCTGACTTTTAACTGAGGAACGTGGAAGAAAACAGAATAGGAATGAAAAAGATTTGAAAGGAACAATGTTAGAAACATTACATAGCCTAGATACTACATATTTTTGTTTTAATTTCCTAGCTTTTCTTTTTTTCTTTCTGCTTGCATATGATTTATGTAATTATGACTCGCATTCCATATGTAAAATCTGAATTTTTCGGGAATAGTCTGTGGCTCATTGAGTAGTCAATGATCTCCCTTTAAAAAGAAAAAGTTTTGACATTGAATGTTGAATTAGCTGGTTATTTGTTATGTACTGATACAGGTTCAGTACATGAAAGTTTGAATGCAGAACTAATGAAGGAAAATACATTGGATGTTTATTAAGATTTGCTAAAACTTCAGTCCACAAGATATGTGCAAAAGCCTCAACTTTTCTTGAAAGTTTGCAGAGTTGTCCTTGGTGTCGATTTCTAGTAGTCAGAGTTTCCCACTGTGTATTTTTTTTTTTTTTGCTTTGTTTTTGTTTTTAGAGTAAATGCAATTCTGTTAAAATTTAGGCAGTCATTTAACAAGTTTGAGGTGTAATGTGCACTTGTCTGAACATACCAGTATGAATCAGGCTGCGTGTGTATCTTGCAGACCTTTTCGATTCACAAGTTTACACACTGGTTGTTTACAGTTTGTTTTGGACAAAGTGTACAGGAAAATGTATGCCTTAATGAAATTTGAGTATCACAAAAAGGCACCAGCTTTGTATGTCAGTCGCTCAGTCTGTGCATAAGTGACTACGTTGCATAGCAGAGATCCATGTAAGTGATGACATTTCAAGGTCTAGTTGCTGTTCCTTTTCGTTCTGATGGACTTGGTTTTGACAAGGCTGTTCTTTTCCAGTCAGCTTTCAGTCTCTTATCTGTTTTTTTTTTCTCCTCTCTTTCTTTTGTCCTCAAACATGTTGCGGAAGTTGGAGGAAGAGATGACAGATGCCATGCGCATGACCTTGGTGTCGGACTATGGAGACGATTCCTCTGTCACCGATGCCTGGGACCGACTTCAGCGTGAGGTCAGTTCTCTTCCTTATGTTGAGTTCTGTCCCTTCCCAGCATTGCCACCCCCATGGTAAGTGGCATGAATTTTGTGTAAGTATTTCATAGAAAGAGCATGGGCAAAAGAATGTGTGAAAACCCTGGCAGATTATGCACATGTGCGCACGCACACATACTAAAACACACACACGCACACATATACATACACACACACACGCACACACACATACACACACACAAACACACACACGCACGCATGCATGCATGCATGCACAAGATATAGGTCCAATCAATTGTGCAATCTGCAACAATTACTATTTCATCTGTTTGGCTGCTGAATGTGTTACACTGGCGGGACAGACTGCATGAGATTGTGCAACCTTGGCTTGACCATGTGTGTCACACGACGGTCTCTACATGTACACTTACATGCAAAAACAGTCATGAGCCCCGCACGCAGCCACAAATCAGACTCTCTCTTTTCCATAAAAACAAATCAGAATACGATTTTAAAGTTCTTTCCTGAAAAAAATATTTCCTTCTTTCTTTCTTTCTGCGCCTGACTTCTTGTGGTGTGTGGGGTTTTCGATTTCTCCTTTTTTTTTTCATCGGCCAATCTATATTTCAGTCCACAATATTCCATAACAAAAATTACATCCAACATCACCTTTGGCACACACATTCCTTTCACTTTTCTTTTTTTTCTGGGTCACCCAGTAAAATAAATGAAATACTTGCCATATGATTGATCGCAGGATCCACATCTTGCCTATCAAGTGTGTGAACAGGGTAGAATTTGGAAATAATTCCAATCATGATCCAGACAAAAATATAACAATTCGAAATTTAACACTGTGATAAAAGCTTGTATTGAAAATTATCAAATATGTTCGCACATCCCATACCCACCCTAAAATCAACAGTAAACTTTGTTTTTTGTTTGTTTATGGGTTTTTTTTTTTTTCACTCTTCCTTTCTTTCTTCCTTTCTTATCCGCTGCCTTGGCCAAAAATGCCAGGCAATTACCTTTTTTTTCCAAGAACACAAATCTCTACTCAAACAACAAAACCGACCAATGAAGAACAAGCACCCTGTAAAGACGAACTTTCAATGCTTGTTCAAGGTTCATTCATTTTTTCCTTCCTTTTTTTTTTTTTCACGGGGCACATGACAGTGTGTCTACACTGAACTGGAATGAAGCCACAGACCAGGATTATCAGCAACATCTTTCAAACTGATCATAACCAATGCACACACATGTTCACTGTCTCAAAAAGCGCATGTGCATTTTAGCTGAACTTGCTACAGGCGCTTTGTGCTTATTGTGAATACGCTTTTGGTATTTGTTGCCACTGTTCTGAAGTAAATTTCTGGAAGATATCTTCTTTTTGTCCATGGAAGAGTTCAGGTCTAAAAAACCAACCAAAAAAAAAACAAACGACGTGGGGAGAACTCTCAGTATCAGGCATGCCTACCGTCTCTGACCATCCGGGATTTGTCCCGGAAAGTTGATTTTAGAAGCCACTGTCCTGGAAATCCCGAATTTGCAACATGCGTCCTGGGAAAAAAATCGTGCGTCCCGGAAAAAAAAAAAATTAGGAGTTAAAAAGCTGTCCTTATCATGCTGCACAGAACCGAGCCAACAATATTGTCTGCTAGAGTGAGTAGACGTAATACGCATGCCTGCAAAAAAAAAAAAAAAAAAAAAAAAAAGCATGTCGCTTTCACTTTCAAGTCAGAACATGGCGTCGAAGAGGAGACATGATGTCGACACAGAGTCGGATTCTGACTCTTCGGATGGGTCAGAAAGGAGTGAAAAGAAGAAGAAAACGACCGTGAAGCAAGGTTGTGTCTTCAATAAAGAATTCTGTCCCTGATTTTACGGATTTGTCCCTGATTTCTGTGTCTTGTCCCTGAAAGCAAATTTTGGGGTAGACATACCTGCTGTATCTCAAAATACCAGTTGCTCAGACTGTTTCTGTAGTGTGCAGTGAGTAGGAACCCCAAATCAGCACTGATGACTGTTGGTATACTTGCAGCTGGAGTGTTGCGGAGTGAGAGCGTCCACCAGTGATTTCAGTGATGGGAGCGAGGACTTGGAAGTGACCCGTCGAGATTCCTGGCTTATCTTTCAACGAACTCCGTGGTACAGGAACGCCCGGTTACGCAGTGAGTGTGTGTTTGGCTGAACCTTTTGTGACATGATTGCTTGTTTTTGCTGTGAGTAAGTGAATATGTATGCGTGTGTTCGTGTGTGTGTGTGTGTTTGTATGTGTGTGTGACTGTGTGAGTGCGTGTGTGTGTATTCATGTGTGCATGTGTGTGTGTGTGTGCACGCGTGTGTGTGTGTGTGTGTGTGTGTGTGTGTGTGTATGTGCATTTGTGTGTTGTGTGAGTGAGCGCTTTGTGTGTGTGTGTGAGCACGAGTATGTGTGAGGTTGTTGGCTTCTCTTTGAACACACCCTGTGAAACAAAGAAGAAGGCGGAAGAAGGAGAGGATGGTCTGTGCCATGCACAGTGCCATGCCACAGGCTGTGTGACTGTCACAGTTCACTGTCTTCAGCCACTGGGCAATGGAACTTTAACCGTTCAATCCTTTTTTTTTTTTTTTTTCACTGTTTGTTGACAAACTACCTTCCTGTATGTCGTTTGTGGTGTGTACCAGTCATGTTGCTTTGATTATTACCTGCCTTACTTACTCCACCTTCAGTGTCCAGCCTTTCCCACATTCCTACTCCCTCATTATAGTCTTGTTTTTCTTTTCCTAGGTTGCTGAGGCAGTTTTTGAATTTTTAAAGAGTTCATGTGCCCAACCCCTTCCCTCTTCCTCTTCACTTCTGCTTCTGATTTTTAAGAATATTTTTTTTGGGTACATGTGTGTGTATATTCCACTGACCCACCCTTCAAACCCGGCTCCACACAGAGCTGCTGCCTCCCCCTCCTCCCCCCCTCCTCCCTTCAGCTCTCCTTCCTCTTTTTCCCTTGGCTTTTTGGGCTCAGCTCAGCTGGGCTATAAGCAACACAAATCTCAATCTAAATCCTCCCCCTTGCCTTTGTTTTTTGTGTTACAGATGAGGTACCAGAGAAGCTGGTCCCTGCCTCGTGCTGTGTGTACGACGCCAAGATCAACGGGCTGCGAGATGTTACCAAGTGCCAGACGTGGCAACTGGGGCCTCCTGGGAACCTGCGCTTCAGCGTCTTCAACAACGCCTTGTACTACGATGTCAGTCTTTTGTGTGTGTGTGTGTGTGTGTGTGTGTGTGCGTTTTTTTGCTGTCCCATCTTCTGTGCCACCTCAGTGGCAATTGCACCCACAGGGAGCAATCAATGTCAGCCGTCAAGAGGTAACCCACCAGAGGAGACACTGTACTGCTGCCAAGTCACTTCGGTGGTGTTCAGTGGCACCTGATCTGATCCAACATATGCAGGACACCGCCTGCTAAAACCCCTACTGACAATACCCGCAGTGTTGGTCAGGAAGTTTGAGCAACACTCTCGGAGACACATCCATGAAGTGGATGAAACTCGACTGTGTGGTACCAGTCCACCCCGTTGAACCCATCGCAAATTCAGCTGTGGGTAGGAACCAGTTGGGGCATAAAATCACAGATGGCTCGGATGGGAATCAAACCCACGACCTCCCAGCTGGGAGTCCGCGACACTAACCACTTAACCACGTGGCTGGCACAATGTCAGTCCTTGTCATGGCCCTCTTGGGCTTCATGTCTGAGTGACCACCAGGGAACACGTCCACTCATTCAGGGACAAGCTGATGTAATACATAAAGAAGAACTCGGGAGAAGCTGTTGCCACACTGGTCATGCTCTGCTGAAATTGTAATTGTATTGTCCTGTACAGTGATTGTTAGAAGATGCAATGTTTCAGTTCCTTTATTCACAGACCAGTGAAAATCAAAATCTTTTCAGTATTAGAGTGTAAAAATGGACCAATTTATAAACAGTGTGTCTTGTTTTGCATGCATACAGGTTTTTGTGTGCAAGATTAATCAGACCATATTCTCAAGGGTCAAAAGTCATGTTGCACAAAACCACAGGAAAGTTCTGACTATGCACTGGAAAAAAAAAAAGCAACAAAAATAAAGAAAAAAACAGCCAGAATGACTGTGAGGTTGAAGCCTGGGGAATATCAAATAACTAAACAACTGGGTTTGTGAAGAAACCAAATCTGTTAATTTCTTTAAACAGTTTTGGGAAAGTCAGTATGGAACATGGGTAGGGTTGGCAGCAAGTGGGAAGAGAGGGGGACATTCTTTTTCTCTTTTACAGAGGTTGAGAAGAGTATTACAGTAAACGAAGTGATCTGTAACAAAATTTGAGGTCGTTGTGAAGAGGGACTCGTTGAACAGAGGATTGTCAGCAGAACTTTTAGCATATTAATGATGCTTCCAGAACATTGTTAGCTATGCTAGAGATTCCCTTCACTTGGTTATATCATGTGCTGAAGCCAGAGGTGACAAACAGGTGTGAAAACACACACACACACAAAATTGTGAGAAAGAGTGTGAACACATGCACAAAAATGCAATC
>JADBJO010000811.1:42500-62500 GCA_016801955.1 Conus betulinus | reverse complement strand
ATGTCTGTAACAAAGGAATGTCAGACCAGATCCAGCAGATGCAGGGTATTTCTCTGCTGGGAGTAAACCTTCTGCCAATTGGTGAGATTACTGAAGATCAAAACGCCTGAGAGTATAGAGACCATGAGATTAGACGTGTTCAGAATGTGAGCTTACATGTACAGTTTTACAGTCAAACTGCCAGTACAACGATCGAACTGACATGCCGCCTTTATGTGAATGTATGATTTACGTACTAGATTGTCGGGTTGACTTTATGTGGGATTATTTTCATGTGGAAGTCAGATTATCTTTATCATAATTGCCATTATTCATAATTTTTAAGTGGATGTCAGATTGTGCTTATGTGGTGTCAGATCTCTGATATGTGATGCATACTGTCATGCGGATGTCAGAGTGCTTTCATGTGGATGTCAGTGTTGTTATGTGGATGTCAGAGTGTGAATATATGGAAGTCACAATGCCATTACAAAGGATGTCACAGTGCTGTTATGTGGATGCCATTAATGAGGATGTGGGATCATCTTTCTGTGGATGTACAACTGGTGTTACGTAGATGCCTGTTGTCTTTTTATGGTTATCTTACAGATCTTTATGTGAACTGTTGTAATGCGAACGTCGGATCACTCTTACATGAGTTGGTTGTGTGTAAATAGGTCAGACTGATTTTTATATAGATGCCGCATTGTCTACATGGATGCAAGATGTTTGATTCGCACGTATGAAATTGCCCCAGTTAAGATAATCAGTGCTGACTGGATGCTAGACTGCCTTAAAGAAGGATCACCTTGTCTTCATCAGTTTATGTGGATGCCATCATTGCGTGGGATCAAGATTACCTTTTTGTAGATTTGATTATAGTGAAAGTTGCAGAGGATATTGAATTGCTCGATTGGTATGCATTACATTGCCTGCGCATTGAGGCTGAGTTTACCTCACTGCAAGCAGTGGAGCAACATTACTTTTATAGCAGACCATGGTAGTGCCTTGCTGACCGTTTTACATTGTTTTTTTTTTTTTTTCAGTGATGTTTTGCTTTGCAGCAGTTTTACATTTATTGATCTCTTATCGCTTGATAACTTGTACTACAGCAGAAGTGGCTTTTTGGCCTTTAGGGCAGTTTTTAATCACTGGTGGAGACGTCCCTTTGGTATTACTTAACGTCATAGATTTTGTGTCTTTTTATATTGCTTATGTAATAGAGCTGTGATGCCTTTATGAAAGGTTTACTTGTACAACACATATCATCACTTTGCCTTTGTAACAGGATTCGCAAAATCTTTGTCAGCTGAACATTGCTAGTTCTGTGATTGTTGGTGATTTTATTATTATTGCTATTATTATTATTATTATGGTTGAACAGTTCTCTCATTCTCTCTTCTCCTTTTTTTTTTCTAGATTACTAATGGACTGTTGGGTTGTAACATCAATCTTCCCTTCCGTCTTTGCTTTTTTTCTTTTTTGTTATTACTTTCAGAGAGTTTTGTTGTACAATCTGTCTCTTTTTCTCTTTGCTTTGTGGTTGTTGTTGTTGTTGTTTGTTCTTTAGATTGTCAGACAGTTTGGCTGTGAAATGTCTCTTCATCTTCTCTCTTTGCATTTTTTTTCCTGCCATTAAAGTTGGACAGTTAGGCTGTCAGATCCTCATCTCTCTTCTCTGTTTGCCTTTCTTTAATTACTGTTGGACTGTTGCGTTGTGAGATCTGTCTTTCCGTTCTCTTCTTCGCCTTTTCGGTTGTGTTTATCATTACTGTCAGACAGTTGCGTTCTAAGATCTGTCCCTGTCTCCTGTCTTTGCTTTTTTACTGTGCTATTATGGACAGACAGTTGCTTTGTAAGATATCTGTCTCTTCTCTCTGTGTCTTTTTTTTTTTAACTCTCGGTCAGTTGTGTTCTAAGATCGGTCTCTCTTTTCTCTCTTTGCCTTTTTTTTTTCTTCTTAAATCGTTGGACAATTGTGTAAGATCTATTTTTGTCTCCTCTTTTTGCCTTTTTTTGCTTTTTTTTTTTTTAAATAGTGTCGGACAATCACATTGTAAGACCAGTCTCTCTCTTGTCTCTTTCCCTTTTCTTTATCATTATTAGACACTTGCATTGTAGATCTCTGTCTCTCTCTCTCTCTCTCTCTCTCTCTCTCATCTCTCTTTGACATTTTTTTATTTTGTTACCGTGGATAGTTGCATTCTAAGTTCTGTCTCCCTCTTCTCTCTTTGTTTTTTTTCTTTTTTTTTTTTAATTACTGTCAAACAATTGCATTGTGTGATTCACATCTCTTTTTTTTCTCTCTCTCTCTCTGTTCCTCAGCTACAGCTTGGATGTTCACCATAAGCGACAGTTTTTTTTTTTTTTTTTAAAGTCAGACAGTTAAGGCAGCCATGTTTCATTTTCAGGGATGATGTCTAAACACAACACCAATATTCATGAGTTTGATGTTCATGTCGTCCACTCCACCGGCACATGATGGCCTGCTCTGTTCTAAAAGGTGGGATGGGATTTGACATGCGTGCAAGTTTCTTTTAAACTTTGCATTTATGAACAAAACCTTGGTCTAATGTCTAGAAGGAGATTGGAGTCTGCACAAATGTTACCTCTAAAGAAAACGTTTTGTCTAACTTGGTTGTCTCGAGAGGTAATCGAACACTGGATCTTGAAATTAAGAGTCTGATGTCTTGCCCTTTCAGCCACCCAGGCTCCAGGTTGCAAGACTGAGGCATCAAATTATTTCCGGCAGCTACATGGATTTTTTTTTTTTTTTTTAGTCCACTTTACGGCAGTCTTTTTTTTTTTTTTTTTAATCTTTAAATGCAAGAAATTTTGTTTTTTTGGTTAACGGTTTGAATTCAGGGAATAGAAGTAGCTTGGTTCAGTACTGTCACTGACTCTGAGTTCACTGCATTTGTGGATCAGGTCTTTGTGGATAGGGCTCAGAATACAGACTGTGATTCAGACATTTACACATACATTCCAAAGACAGATACGGTTGATCTTATAATCCATATTGGCAATCGAGAAGAGGGGGGAGGGGGGGGTGGGAAAAGGGGGCAGGTGCAGGAGGGAAGAGGAGGTTATGGACACATATGAAGAGCCTGTTTGCTCCAGGATAATGGGGGAAAGGAGATGGGCTGTGCCAACAGTTCCCCAGCTGCCCATTCTGATGCTGTGATGAACACTCGGCGAAGATCGTTTTCCGCTTGTTGATCATGGCACCTCTTTGAGTCACTGGTCATCAGATCGTAGGTGAACATCTGCGGTGGCGGTGATTTTTTTTGATTTTTTCTTAGTCAGGAGTACCTACATTAAAATTCTGTAAATGGGAGAATGTCCTATGACCCCCTTTTTTTCCTTTTTGAAAGGAATTTGGCCTGGGCGTTAAGACCGTCATAAGTGATGTCCTGGGTCGTGAGTAGTAAGGTATGATGGTCAGGGAGCGTTTTTTTGTGCTGTCCTCCAGTGACACATATCATTTTTAACCTTTGGCCTGCTTCCTGATGGATTTGGAGACACAAGAAAATCATGATATCTCTGGAACCATGCAAGATATTCCAGCGAAAATTTAAGTTTTTGTCAAAAAATTTTGATTATTTATCAGTCATCCTATTATTTATTTTATCTTATTTATTTTTTTTTTTTTTTTTTGAGTGAAGAAATTTTTTTAAATGAATCAGGTACGTAATTTGACTGTTGCATTCAGATGATATGCGTCCTGCACTATAATCTTTACTAGGCATTATTTTGACAAAACACACTTCAGATGATGAGGGTCACTCATTATCATACCCTTTGAAGACAAAGCCTCTATGAAGTGCATGGATCATGAGAGGCCCACACTGTCAGAAATGTGTAATCACAAGTGACGTGTGGCAAAGAGAGGCAGGTGTGAGGAGGGGAAAGGGGAATGGGCGAGATCTCCTCCCGTCTCCCTTTCCACTTCTTAGAATTGCAAGAATTTGTTTTATTTTTTAGTCAGCGGGAGCCTTGAATATTGCAGCTTTGTTCATTAAGTATTGCCAGTGTAGTGATTGTTTTGTTGGAAATTTTGGTTGTGAGAAATAGTTAGCAGAAAATTTTGAATATTGCCATTTTATTCGTTAAATACTGCCAGTATTTTTGGTTGTTGGAAATTTGTGAAAGTTTGTAGTGAAATTAGTTTTTCGGTTTCCTAGTGGGAGTCTTGAAGTTTGCAGTTTTATTCGTTGAATACTGCTGGTTGAAGAGTTGTTTTGTCAGAAATTTTCCTTGTGGGAAATGTGCAAAAGTCTGTTGTCAAAATATTCTTAAGCCTTCTTGATGGGAACCTTGAATACTGCAGTTTTATGTGTAAGATACTGTCAGTCGGAGAATTATTTTGTGGGAAATTTTCGATGTGGGAAATTCATGAAAGACTGTATTTTTATAATTCCTTATGGGAGTCTTTAGTATTGCGGTTTTATTTGTTATATATTGCCAGTGTAAGAATTCTTTTCTTGGACGAAAATGGGAAATTTATGAAAGTCTGTAGTCAAAATATTTTTCTTTTTTTTCGGTGGGAGCCTTGAATATTGCAGTTTTATTTGTTGAATACTGCCAATCACAGAATTGCTTTGTGGAAAATTTTTGTTGTGGGAAATTTGTGAAAGTCTGTAGTCAAGTCATGCTTACAGGTGTTTCTCCTGTGTCAGTGGCAGGGTCATCTTTGCTAGTCTGTGGTAACCTGTATAGAATTATCTTTTGATAACTGGTTGTGTGTCATGTGTAGAAATGATTTAAACTATAAATTGTGTTGTTGGTTATTTTTACTACAATGTGTGATGAAGTGATAAGTTTTTCCTGCATTCCTAATCATGGCCATGGTATGGGATAGAATAAGCACCCCCCCCCCCCACCCCCCCCATCTCCCTCCCCCATCATAAACATGATTATAATCAAGAGATCTGCACCAGTTTCTTCAGGGTGCTTTTGTATGGTTTCAGTCTGTTTTCTTCCCTTCCCATTGTATTTTTTTTTCTTTATACTCATAGCTACCAGCCAGTGGGAATGCTGAGAGCTGTTTCAGTATTAATTGTCTTTTTACACTGTACACTGATTTGGGGTTCTTGTTCTTTTTTTTTTTTTTGGATTATTTTGTTTTTTTATATTAATTTTTTTTTTTTAATCTGAGGTTCAGAAATCAGTCTGAATGAACACATGGAAGCCATAGCACAGCCTGGTATTTTCCGGCCTTCAAATCGGGAATTGATTATATCTGCATCATTGTAGTTGATTTTTTTGGCAGGACAATCTTTCATAGATAGGGGCCAGGCCTTAAGGAGATCTGTGTGCTTGGCTGATGCTTTACCGACCATGAACATTGTTTAACCTGAAAGTGTTTGTGATAAACCACGTCTTTGCTGATAATTTTTACAAGTATTTATAAGGCTGTGCCAAAAAACTTAGACAAACGAATCACAAGACAAAACATGACGCGTTTTGACCTCGTAGGTCTTCTGCAGGCAGGATACACAACTCTCAGGACAACAAACATGAATGAGCAGTCAGTTTTACACAACACTCAGGACAACAGAAATGAATGAGGAATCACTGAAGGGATTGCTCGTTCATTTTCATTGTCCTGAGTGTTGTGCCTGAAGAAGACCTAAGAGGTCAAAATGCATACTTAAGTGATTACTCATTCATTTTCATTGTCCTGAGTGTTGTGTATCTTGCCAGAAGAAGACTTAAGTGATCAAAACGCGTTGTGTTTTGTCATGTGATCCTTTTGTCTATGCTTTTTGGCGGAGAGCCTTATAAATACTTTTTAAAAATTTGTTTAGATTTCTGCCTGAAGTTGCCTCACTTTGCAACTAGATCCGTCTTTGTTGCTGTTTTCCATACTTTTCTTCCATTGCAGCATGGTGTGCAATTCAGTTTGAATAACAGTGTCACTGGGATGATCGGTCCTTCTGAGTTGGAGACACTGAATATTTCATGGGGGGTAACATTCCAGCTAATTTATTGGGTTTTTTTTTTTTTCTTTTTTAAGTGGTATTCCAGTATTTAAACCAAGTTGTTTTCAACATGTCACAGTGGTTCGTTTTCACTGGGGGGGGGGGGGGGGGGGGGGGGGGGGGGGTGTGTGGTTCGGAATCCCCTCATAGTGGACCCTCACATGAACTGGGACAGGTGCCATTTACAAGCGGACTTCATTGAAAGCTTGCCCAGAGGTGACCCACCTGATGTGATTTTTTTTTTTAGTTCCTGAGAGAGATGAACATCTTTCATTTTAAGATTTTACGGACATAAGATTTTAAAACAATGTTAGTGTGTGTCTAGAAAATCTTATTTAATGGCTTATGTGTAAATGTTTTGTGTTTTTTTTTCGGTGAGGGGGCATTTTTGTTGTTTTTTGTTTGTTTTGCATCTATGTAGAGAGTGGCTGTGACAAAATAACAGCCCTAATATGGGTCTTTGCAGTCCGCTGGGCTATAAACGATATAAACTGAATTGGGAGGTTGTAGTCGACTGGGAGTAAACTGAATTGGGAGGTTGTAGTCTGAGTCCTCATCAGACATTTTGGTTGTGTACATTTTCGGCCCCCAGCTGGCTCCTACCCAGAGTTGTGCCTGCAGTCGGTTTGAAGGGGGAAGACTGAACCACACAGTGGAATTTCATCCACAAAATGGATGCCGTCTTCAACAGTGTTGCTCAAATTTCCTTGCCAGCTTAGCATGTATCTACCTCTCTGGCCTGGTGGATGACAGAAATAAAGTGCAGAGTACAGCCCCATCATGTACTCTCATACCAGAAGTGTGGGAACTCCCATTGCATTATCATCGTTAGGTTAAGGGGAGAGGTAGCACGAAAATTTGACCATTTTCTTTCAAAAATCATGTTTTGGGTTTTATGTGTTTTTGTCTTCAAGAAAGTCTGTTGAAACCATCTTTGGTGTTCATTTTGTCTGTTTTCACATTTTTCTTAGTAAAAAATGACTTTATTTGAAGGATGTGTGTGTGAAAATTGCTTAACTTCTTTATTTTCAAACGCCGTTTTCTCAAAATCACTTTTTTCGACAACGGTTGATGTCAAGGAATACAATATCTCCAGACTAGCTAGTTTGGTTATTTTTTTTTTTTTGGTGATCAGAAATGATCTCTGCATGCAATTACATTTTATTTATAAGTCAAAGCAGCACTTATCATTTGCTATTTCTGTTTGAAAAATTCAAAAGCAATGAAACGCGAAGCCTGATGGCCACCATATGGAAAAAAAATTATGAAAAAAAAAGCAGTTTAGACATATATAAAAATCCTTTTGTAATTGCATTACTATAGCTCAGCAAAACAAGAAAAATCATGTTTCAAGTGCCTAACATGTCTCCTATGATAGAAATACAGTTCTTGTTATGAACCGTTTTTTTTTTTTTTTTCATTTTTCATCATTTTGCCCCCGCATTTGCGGTCCCCAAATCACACAAGAGCTTTGAAATCACCCAAATATGTTTTTTTTCCATGTTTTTTTAACATAAACAGAAGAAAAAAAATGATGAAATTTTAAAAGAACAATGGTTTAATTTTCGTGCCACCTCTTGCCTTAAAAACGTCTCCAGCTCCGAAGCCTTTCACACCCTGCTGTGGCAGTGACTTTTTTTCCATTTCCTCTTGATGTCCAAGCAATGTGAGTCGTTGTCAAGGTCGTTGGTAGTAGCTAGTTCATAGGGACTGTCTTTGGGAGGAGGAATTTGGTAGCGTCCTTGGAAGATGACACTCATGGCTTTGTGACAAAGCAGTTATCATTGTGGACAGGACGCTCAGTAGATGCTGTCCTGAGATCTGAAGATGGGTGAGAACAGGCAGCACCAAAACGACTCAGAAAAAGTGATGTCTGATCGTATGGATTCCTTCAGGATGATCCGATACTGACTGCTCCTGTAGACTGATGATACTGCCAAATGAGTCAGCATGACAGGGTATGGATGAGCCAGAATTAGCAGCATGAGATAAGCATTAGAAAATTGTTTAATGCAGTCTGCACCAATGTTTTGGTGAAGCATACACTGTCTGTGCTTTGGAGCGCAGGCTTTAAGGTCTGAGGGGCTGGATGAAAGGCAAGTTCTGTTTACAATGAGAGAGGATAACATGAATAGTCATCTCGAATGTTGTGTACTCAGATGTTCATGAGGTTGTGACGAGGAAGATTACAGCTGTGACAGCAGTTCGACAGAAATTTGAGCAACACTTTTGAAGACGGCATCCACGGTACATACAGGGTATGTAGAAGGGTTTCTTTGACGAGTGTTCTCAGGACTTTGACTTCAGTGAAGAAGAATGGTGATGCATGTCCGTGTAGCTTTGAAAGCCTACAGATAGTGACAATTTTTCTGTCACGCATTCTTTGAAAATGATTTTGATTTGATGTACATATCATTTCTATAGTTTACTTGCTTGTGGAGTCACGATGCATACACGACACAGCACACTACATGGAAACCTTGTTAGGATGTTCTGCCTGATATGATTTTTTTTTGTTATTTCTTGGAAGAGATCAATATTTTCATCTAGTCTAAAGATTTAAGAGAGGGAAAAAAAAAGTTTTAAGCAGTTTTTTTGGTGTGTTACAAAAAATGTGTATAAAGCAACTTTTTCTTTGCTGAAAACAAGTGCCTGTGGAGTTGATCTTGACAAGCTGGACTATAGACAACATCAACTGACAGCATGTGTATCATCTGTGAATGAGTACAGTTCACTGTGAATGAACCAACTGTCAAGTTCAAGCAGAATATCCAGAAAAGAGTGGCTTGTTTTTTTGTTTTTTTTTTTCTTTTTTTTTTTTTTTTTTCTTTTTTTCCCATAACGACTTAGTTGTGGAGTTGATGGTCAGAGGGAGATGGGCAATGTGCCTACAGAAGATTTAAAGTTCGTTTGTTGACAACCTACCTCCCCCCACTCCCTCCCCACAACAACTCGCAACAGGAACAAGTCATTGACGGATTGGTGCCATAATCTGTCGTCTGTTGTGACCAGTTAGGCTGTGGTCTGTGCCTTGTGTGTGCCTGTCCCTACGGTCTTGCTTGTGTAATTGGCCTGCAGTAGGTGATAAGTTTGATGGGTTGCAGTTTGAGAAATGCTGCATGGATTCTAGCACATTACATGTGGAATTTGGCATAGAGGCTGACGTCATCGACACTGACCAGCATTGTGTGTATAGTATGTAGTGTACAGGTAATATCAGTGTGTATGCAGATAGTTACTGGAGTGAAGGGACATGTATGTGACATTCATGAGCACAAATTTGAAAAACTGGGCAGCTAAGCGGCAAGAAGGAAAAATACTCAAACCTTTTTTTTTACCCTACCTGTAGGTGGCTACATGCTTTTCTAAGACAGTAAGGGTATGTTTCATATATAAAGGGTACAAGGATAAAGAATTTAATTCTCCTGACCCTCTTCCCTACACCTTGTATACCCTGCAGCTGTATGCACTCGTTTAACTCCGCAGGAAAGCATGGTCGGTGGGATCTTTTTTTTTTTTTTCGCAAGGGCCTATCTCACGTTTGCTCCCCACTTCCTCCCAACTACCTACCCTCACACAGAAGATGCCGTAGCGTGGTGCGCAGTGTGGTTAATTGCCTGTGTTGGTCTGATCAGCACACTGGATTGCATTGGTCAGTCCATAATCTCATGTCTCCTCCACAGATTGTCTCCCTTCCATCTGCTTCTTTTTTTTTGTTTTGTTCCCGCCCCCCCACCCACCCCTTTGCAGACATAGTATATTGTACATGCACTAATCTGCAGGCTACAGTGGCACTGAAATAGGTATAATTCTACAAGCCCTTAAGCATGTTCCTCAGTGATTGAGCTTAGAACTTGTAGCATCAAGCAGCATTTTGTTTATGTGAACAATGTGGTATACCTCATCATTTCAATGGTTTGGAACAGATGTACATGCACATGCAAGATGATGGTAAAAACTCTTCAGTCGTATCTACAGTTACTAGAACAAATAGCAGTATTCTGTTCATGTGAACACATGCCTAGATGTATTC
The DNA here is from genome assembly GCA_016801955.1 of Conus betulinus. Taxonomy (NCBI): domain Eukaryota; kingdom Metazoa; phylum Mollusca; class Gastropoda; order Neogastropoda; family Conidae; genus Conus; species Conus betulinus. The sequence continues at coordinate 52,504 of JADBJO010000811.1, read as the reverse complement.
CTTTATATTTTTGCGATGGGTGGTTTTTCAACAGATACACACATGTGAAAGACATATGCACAAAGAAAGAAATACACACATATGTGAAACATATGTGAAAGGCACACTGCTGCTCAGTGCTACGATTTTGGCGTTACATGCTACAGTTTCATTGACAGTGTATGCTTCTACACTTTGTGAGGAAATCTTTTGCATGTAAAGAAAATAATTCATTTATTTTGAAAAGCGCATCACGGACTTTGCAGCTGAACCGAGAGAAAAAAGAGATCTTTAGACTATAGACTTGTATCTTCAAAGAATGGCCAAGTTCAGTGAGGAGAAAGAAGGAAAAAAAAAAAGAAAAATCACTTTAGATGATTGCAGTTTTGCAGCCTTCTTGATTGGCTTGGTTGTTGGCTATTTTGATTTCTTGTCGGTCAGGTGCAAACCAAACAGTAACTAGTGAAATTTCTGTCTTCTTAGTTTGCCATCATTCAAGTGCGAAGTGGGGTTTGAATGAATATGCTTTTGTGGTATTGTATACAAGTGCTAAGCATAAATTTGAAAGGCTATACTTAGAATATGAAGATGCTGCACTTAATACCATTTAGGCCTTGGCAGTTCTGATGGAATGTTCTTGAATAACCAGCACTCTTGTGGCTTGAAAGTGGTATTTTGTTTTATGTATGTACAAAGTATATGTTACGCAACATACATTTTGACAGAGAAAACACGTATAATGTATCCTTTTGAGAAAGAAAAACATGCAGGCTTAAAGTGGTATTTTGTTTTACGTATGTACAAAGTATATATTATGATGCAACATGCATTTTGACAGTGTATACACATATTTTATCCTTTCTGAGAAAGAAGAACCTGCAGGCTCACCATTGTTGCTTTAATGTGCATTAATAAAAATTTATTTAACAGCTGTGTGTATGTGCAAGCTAATGGCAAAAGTTCGAGTCATGTTTTAAGGTTATTGCATCTTAGAACAGTATTTTGTTTACATGGATATACTCTTGGTTGCTTGTTTTTATGATGGTGGTTTTTAACAGATGTTCATGTATGTGCAAGATAATGGAATGTATTAGATAACCAGTGCTCTTGTTCTTGATAGTGCAACTGTTTTGTTGTTTGAATGTGTGAAGTGTATGTTGTGATGCAGCATGCATTTTGAGGGTGCTGCGTACATATATGCCTTAAATTGATCCTTTTCGAAAAAAAAAGAAAGAAAAAAATCTCTGCAGCCCATTTTGCCACTCTTATGTACGTTCACATAAATCATTTTAACAGCTATGTGTACAGTGCATCTATTTACAGTTTTTTTTTGTTTTTTTTTTTTTTTAAGCGACATTATGCATGGATAAAAAGTGAACAAGCTATGTGTAAAGGTCACAGCAAATGTGCACTGAAGCAGTCTCTCACACTGGATGACACTGAAGAAGTAAAAATAAAATCCAAAAGGCAAAGTCAGAGAATGACAGAAAAGAGGAAACTACAAGCTCAGAATTTTTTTAGAAGCTGGATTGTTATCATCATCATCATCATTATTAAGAGTACTCCTACAGTCCCTGTTAAATTACTAACTCAGATTAGAAGACTTCATCATTATCAAGTGTTTACAATCCTCAGTTAAGACTTCAGTTCCAAGTGTTTACAATCCAGCTCTTGTTTACACAGCAGGCTGCGCCTACCTGGGTAGAGCCAATTGAAGAGCTGCCTGCTAGCACTTCATTCATTTGTTTCCTGCATCGTTCAGTCTGTCAGTCACTCAATTTTTCATTCTGTCAATGCATGCTACGTATATACCTGTCATCCATACCATCGGCCAAACTGGTCTTCTCTTTTGAAAGTTGGTGACTGGATTTTACGTGCGGAACATCGGTTTACCATCTCATTTGAAGGTTTCACACAAAAGAGCTCCTGAGATCTCTACTGGGACAACTGTTAAGTAACTGGCACATAAAATAGGATCCTACAGTTCAGGTTGTTTAAAAATGTGAACCTTCAGTGTAGAGTGACAATGAAATCATTCTGGTGCTCAGTATTTCTATCAGAATTTTGAAATCTGAACTGGTCAAATAAAATAATGTAATTTATGTGGAGTTTGTGTGTGTGAAGTGAGTGTGCGCGCACACATGAATAAATGAAGCTGGTGGGTAAGCGGGCGTAGATAGGTGGCCTGATCTTTATGCCACCTGAATTCACAGCATCCAAGCCACCATTTAAGGTCAAATGGAAACGGCACAAGAGGTAAAAACACCAAGAGTAGAACAGTGGAATTGAAAAGGATAAAACAACAGAACGGGTTATCAAATTGTCAAGACTCCAAAACATTCTGAACTGTTTGGACATTGGAACACTTCAGTCAGCCAAACCCACATTTCATTACCAAGTGCAATCAAATAGGATTTTCTGATATTTTATGTGAAACAAAAGTAAGTAAACAGTCTTTCCAAACCCAGTTTTGGCCGGAAGTGCAAGCCCACGTGTGGTTCGAACTCATGACCATCAAGGATGCAGACAAACGTACTTACCATTTGACTCCAAGTCCCTCTATTCAGCCTTGCTTTGTTTCTTCAATGATAGTTTTGGAATTGTGTGTTCCTCAAGGAAGCATTCTCCTGTATACTCACTTCACTATCAAATTTATGACATTGCTGAAAAATCATAGACCAGAGATCCAAGTCTTGACTGTTCGTGGGCTACTATGGTCTCTAGGGAATTGGAGCCATCAAGGCAAAGAATACAAAGCCAACTCCAGTTTTGAGTTACCATGATGTAACAGTGCCCTGAAGAAATTGGTTTTATAACGTTACACTTTCATAAACATACTTCTAATGTGATATCCACCATTATAAACGGCTTTCTTTACGTTTTTAACATTTTTAAACATTCATTTACAATCAAAATCTGTGCAAATACCTCAACTTACAAATACAAGACAAATTATATATCAGTTCCACACTCGATGAGAAACGTAAATTGTACTAAAACATTTTCTTTTTTCAAACATTCCATTGCTTTTTTTTTTCATCCTTAAATGTATACAGCCATCCACATTTATAAATGAATTAAATTTGGACACACATACCCATTCATAACTTTATCAATTCTAGTCAAGACATTCACATGTCATTGACAATTGATTCTGTCACAATATTTACATGAAGATATGGATTTAAATGCAAGTGTGAAAATCAGCAGTGGGATTCTTCGTGTTGGGAGGGAGGGGGTGGGAGCTGCTGAAACAGGGAAGAGGGGAGGAGGAGGCTAGTCATTGAGTAGCAATGACTCTTTGCTTCAGAGTACATGCAATTTGAGTCACAAAGATGTTTTTGTCATTGTTGTCTAAATCGATATTGATGTACAAATACAATACAGTCTAATTCAATAGAATGCAATGCAGTCTGATATATAAAAAAAAATCTCATTTCTTAGGACACATACACAGGCTTCCAAGTTTCATCAATCTTCTGACTTTATATACAATGTGGAGGAGACAAGCTCCATAACACTTAACTACCTTCATAGAAAACCCACGCAGAAACAGCTCACGCACTCAAAACGATCTGTCAAGAGTGTGGAAAATACACATCCCCCAAAATACAAAAATATGACAAATACCCGTCACAATCATGTAATTTTATGAAACAGTTGACAATTTTTCATCAGTTGACGAGAGAATAAGGACATTAAAAACAGACTCTAGAAGGAAGAGACGGGATATGGGTTGGTGGTGCGATGGGGTTATTTCTAGGGAATGAATATCTTAAGATATGAATATTTTGGACATTTCAGAGCAAAAAGAAATTTATTGTAAAAAATCATCCTTGACAATTTTTTTTTTTACAAAAAGGTTTCATGCCGAGTTCCTTTCTGTTGTTCTATATCATTTTTCACACACACACACACACACACACATCATGCACACACATTCACACACACACACACACACACACACACACACACACACACACACACACACAGGATCGGGTCAGGTACATGGAAAAGAGGGAGGGACTTTCTAAATTTTGTACAAGTTGAGGAGGGAGGAGGAGAGGACAATTCCTTCTCCCCAGTTTTTTTTCCCCGATGTATTTTTGTTCATTACGACTGGAATCTTTGTACAGGAAATAATAATCCCATGGGGGATGTGGAGTAGCATAAATTCCACAGTGGATAACAATCCAAATATATCAAATTTGTCAATCCATGGAAATATCAAAAACAACTCATGGTAAGATAAATAAATATGAATTACAAAAACACAAACAAAATTCACAAAATTCACTTTCCACACACACACACACACAAAAATGTGCACACGCACGCACACACACACACACACACACACACACACACACACACACACACACACACTCCATCAAGAGAAAAGGTTGTATGGAAAGGAACAGATGAGACAGAGAAGGGAAGGCATGGAAGTATACATTCGTAAATTTTAGGTCTCCTTAAGATTTCAGACCATGCCCCTCAAAACAACCCCTCAAAAAAAAAGGCATTGACTGTGATATATAGAAATATCAGTTGCAATAAATCATTCAAGTAGAGGCACATAAGAGGACCATTCATCCATAAAACATGGCAAATTATCTTTCATACATGATGCAATCTTTTCAGTTGTGCACCTCTGCTTTAAAACATCGACAACACCCTCTAAAGCTAGGGAGCAAAAATGTTGACAAATCTGTACTTGCACACACAGAACTTTGCCAGCAATAAAATGAAATCAAATACACAATTAGTGGATGCATTATCAAATGTTCCAAACAGAACAATGCCTTTACACTAACCAATATCAACATGATAAAAGTGTTGTAGTTTAGACTGCAGCTCTGACCAAAACTCAGGAGCTAGGTGACACTTCTAGAACGAAGTGTCAGTTGTCCCCATTTCACATCTGCAAACCATGCATGAAGTGTCGTCAACGATGTGACCCATTTACAGAAATTTTCTGACTGAAAGGATGCAGTGCAAAAAAGCCTTGTTTGAAATCGTCTCAGCTGAAACATCAGGTGTTTAATTTGTTCCAATGGCCAAATATCTTTCTCCAGTTAATTTGTTAGTATTTTCATTCCCTTTGCTAACAGCGGCTGGAGAAGAATCAGACCCTAACAGTGAATACTGTGCAGCTTTACTGCCTTTGAAGTGATTGTCCAAGTTTCAGCTTCCAGAATCTCATAATGCTCAGTCAGCTGAATGTTTAGCTCATTTTGGAAAGACTTAATTGCTTGATTTACACCATATAGAAGAAGAAAAAGATATATCTGAAAGTGTGAGTGGGACCCAGAGAAGTACTTTCCTCCACTCCCAAACCAACCAGCTGGGAGCAATCTTGCATCATCCTTGGAAGCCTGCGCTGTGTTCACATTGGGTGCAGGCACGCACAGGGCATTCCATTAACACCTGAAGGGACATAATTGCTCCCTGGCAGATGCCAGTGTGCAATGGCCATTGGATGTGACACAACAAAACCTCCACGGAAGTGCTCCCATGGGTGTACCAGCCTAAATTTTTTGACTGCAAAGCCCACCAGAGAAAAATGCCACTGTCAAGCAAATGCAGTAATATACGTCGTGCCGTCTCACTCATTGCTGTTCTGCTGACAGGTGACACGGCCAAGCTTTCGCCATGAGGTCTTGCATGCCCTTTGAAGAGAATTTCAGGTTAAAGTCTTTCCCACTGTCAACAGGACATTCCTTGTGATCAGTGGGTCTTTCTCCTGAGTCGGCCAAAAGGCAGAAAGAAAAAAAAAAAAATCACCCGAAAACGCGGGCTGTTCACAAAATTTGTTCTGTGAACTACTGGATATCTTCTTTGAACTCCATGAAATTGAGGAAGTTTTGTCATTACTATTTACAAGCTCTTTGATGTGGACAATTCTGGCTTCTATCCATTCACCAACCTGTACAGTCATGTCTTTCCTAATGATGCTTACAGTGTAATCAATACCTTCAGCTTGAAACTCACCAACATTGTCTGGAAGTCAGTTAGTACTAGTAGCACCTTACTGCTTCTTTCCCAAAAGGATTTTATGTGTTTCAACGTTGCCAGCTGAGCATATTCACTACCGCAGTTTTGTAAGGCTGTAATGCAAGGTTGTAAACTGTTCACAAAGGCATTCAAATCTGAAAAAAAAAATAGTTTGTTCAGCCAACTGATCGTCATAGCTACTATGAAAGCAGACAAAGTGATCATATTCAGACCCCCTCATCATAGGGTAGACATGAACATGCAGCATCTTTTTTTTTTTTTTTTTTTTTTTTTTTTTTGCATCTATTTCCACACTTTACAAATTTATGAAAAAGTGTTTAAAACTCTTGAATTTACAAAAGTCAATGAGATCAGATTGGCTGATAAAGAAATGCATCAGTTTTGACAGAACAAGTGCCATTAGCTTCACAGTCCTTCCCAAAGGTATTAACTATATTTTTTACTGTTTCTGTAGCAGAAATCTTAATTCTGAGACTTTGCTGTCAAACTTTTTAATCTAGAATGTGTTCAGTCAGTATTCACTGAAAAGTTTATACCAAAGAGTTTAAAACGAAGCTACCTGGGTCCCGGACATAATTCATGTCATGCAGAAACTTTACACCACAATCTCTACTGCTCTCTCATCCATACAACTTCGCTTTTCTCAAAATTCCTTTTCAAGCCAGAGAAAATTCTGAAGGCTACAAGTACAAGTGTAGTCACAGCTTCTGTAAAGAACCCGTGGCGAGTCATCAAGACACAGATGTGCCAACTGTAAAGAGAAAGAGGAGAGTTTCAAATTCACGTGATCAATTCCTTTAATTCTTTTGTTTAGACGAATCATTACTGACAATATTTCAGCATACATTACACTCAAGTAAGGTGAGCAAGGATCCCCTTGTCTAACCTCTCTTTCAACGCTTGACCATCAAAGATATTTACAGCTTGCCGTACACAGGAAATGGTATTTACGTACTGTACTTCCACCCATTTTGATTATTTCAGCACCAAAATTAAAGAAATCCAAAGCTTTGTGTAAAAATGTCCAAGACAGTGTCTCCAGTTCTTTTTTTTTTTGTTTTTTGTTGAGGGGGGGGGAGACAAGCTTCTAGTCCCCCTGTCCCTGAGAAAAAAAATCTGTTGGGAAATCTGCTTTGAAATACAAACAAAACCGGGGAACACAATATGAATAGCACTGGCCTTTGGCGAAATGCTCTTTCCGAGGGATTATGGAAGGTCCAGTTCAGGCGGGGAGGGAGGGGGGTGGAAGGGATGGGCGGAGAGAGATGAAGTTTTAAAGGGCTTTTGTTTATACTTGAATGTCTTTTGATTTTTCTTCTTCTTCCTTTCGTCATCATAGCAACGTCAATTCTTCTAAATGAAGGCACACTGTTAGTACAAACTATCATGTTCAACTTTTTCTTCCAAAAAGCTAGGTGTTCCCGCTAAGCCTACTATCCCAGACTTTCCCATGTGCTATTTCACTGGCGTGAAAAGTCTTTCCACTTCCCTTCCCTGTCACGACCTCCCTCCCTCCCTCCCTCCCTCTCTCTCTCTCTCTCTCTCTCTCTCTCTCTCTCTCTCTCTCTCTCTCTCAGAAGCATTTGTGTCCACACAAAGTACACACCCCCCCTCTCTCTCTCTCTCTCACTCCAAGGTACTTGATGCCCAACACAATGTCAATACTGGCTCTCTCTCCGAGGTAATTGGTTTCCCACATATTCATTGTCCTCTCTCTCTCGCTGAGGTAATAGCGTCTTACATGACATCCTTATTGTTCACCCCTATCCCCCACTAAATCCCACCTGCCTTCCTGTTCTCCCCACCCCACATCTTCCCCCCCTCCCCACTCTCTCTCTCTCTTTCTCCCAGGTAGCTGTATCCCATAAGACATTCTCTCTCTCTCTCTCTGAGGTAGTGGTTCATACAGTGTCTTTATTTCTCTCTCTCTCTGAGGTAGTGGTTCATACAGTGTCTCTATCTCTCTCTCTCTCTCTCTCTCTCTCTCTCTCTCTCTGAGGTAGTGTTTCATACACTCTCTCTCTCTCTTTCTCTCTCTGTCTGTCTGTCTCTCTCTCTCTCTCTCTGAGGTAGTGTTTTATACAACATTTTTATACTCTCTCTCTCTCTCTCTTAAGTAATGTTCACACACACAAATCTATCTCTCTTTCTCTCTCTCTCTCCCTCCCCCCTTTCTCTCTCTTTCTCTCTCTCTCCCCCCCCCCCCTCGCTCTCTCTCTCTCTCTCTCTCTCTCTCTCTCTCTCTCTCTCTCTCTCTCTCTCTCTCTCTCTCTCTGCGGTCACCCCTGATGTTTCTTGTGCTGTCACTGTCTTTCTTTGGCACTCTGTCTCATCACGTCCGCAGATTTTGTGACGAGGTTCACCGTGAAACCGCTGTGAGTTACAACCCTTCAGCCTGCTGCTCGCTGCAACACAACATCAGCCTGTATGAATGACAGAGATTTCAGACTGTGTGAATGATGGGGATTTCTGGCTCTGTGAATGATGGGGATTTCAGATTCTATGAATGATGGGGATTTCAGGCACTGAATGAAGGGGCTTCAGGTTCTGTGAATGATGGGGATTTCAGGCGCTGTGAATGATGGGGATTTCAGGCGCTGTGTATGATGGGGATTTCAGGCTGTGTGGATGATGGGGATTTCAGGCACTGAATGAAGGGGATTTCAGGCACTGTGGATGATGAGATTCCAGGCTCTGTGAATGATGGGGATTTCAGGCTCTGTGATGATGGGGATTTCAGGTGCTGTGAATGATAGGGATTTCAAGGATTTCAGGCTCTATGAATGATGGGGATTTCAGGCTCTGTGAATGATGGGGATTTCAGGCTCTGTGAATGATGGGGATTTCAGGCACCGTGAATGATGGGGATTTCAGGCTCTGTGGATGATGGGGATTTCAGGGCACTGAATGAAGGGGATTTCAGGTGCTGTGGATGATGAGGATTTCAGACTCTGCGAATGATGGGGATTTCAGGTTCTATGAATGATGGGGATTTCAGGCACTGAATGAAGGGGCTTCAGGTTCTGTGAATGATGGGGATTTCAGGCGCGCTGTGTATGATGGGGATTTCAGGCTGTGTGGCTGATGATGGGGATTTCAGGCACTGAATGAAGGGGATTTCAGGCACTGTGGATGATGAGGATTTCAGGCTCTGTGAATGATGGGGGGATTTCAGGCTCTGTGAATGATGGGGATTTCAGGTGCTGTGAATGATGGGGATTTCAGGCTCTGTGGATGATGGGGATTTCAGGCACTGAATGAAGGGAATTTCAGGTGCTGTGGATGATGAGGATTTCAGGCTCTGTGAATGATGGGGATTTCAGGTTCTATGAATGATGGGGATTCAGGCACTGAATGAAGGGGCTTCAGGTTCTGTGAATGATGGGATTTCAGGCTCTGTGAATGATGGGGATTTCAGGCTCTGTGAATGATGGGATTTCAGGCACTGAATGAAGGGGATTTCAGGTTCTGTGAATGATGGGGATTTCAGGCTCTGTGAATGATTGGGGATTTCAGGTTCTATGAATGATGGGGATTTCAGGCACTGAATGAAGGGGCTTCATGTTCTGTGAATGATGGGGATTTCAGCCTCTGTGAATGATGGGGATTTCAGGCACTGTGAATGATGGGGATTTCAGGCACTGTGAATGATGGGATTTCAGGCTGTGTGAATGATGGGGATTTCAGGTTCTGTGAATGATGGGGATTTCAGTCAACTTGAATTATGGGGATTTCAGGCACTGTGAATGATGGGGATTTCAGGTTCTGTGAATGATGGGGTATTCCAACCTCTGTGAATGATGGGGATTTCAGGTTCTGTGAATAGTGTGGGATTTCAGCCTCTGTGAATGATGGGGATTTCAGGTTCTGTGAATGATGGGGATTTCAGGCACTGTGAATGATGGGGATTTCAGGTTCTGTGAATGGTGGGGATTTCAGCCTCTGTGAATGATGGGGATTTCAGGTTCTGTGAATGATGGGGATTTCAGGCGCTGTGAATGATGGGG
>JADBJO010000811.1:27500-37500 GCA_016801955.1 Conus betulinus | reverse complement strand
GTTTAAATGACAGACTTGTGAAGGAATTGAAACAGACAGATCATCATCATCATCATCATCATCACATCACAACACAACACACCCCCCCCCCCCCCCAACCCCCCCACACACACACACACACACACACACACATACCACACACACACACAGCCCTACCGATGCGGAGGGAGAGCGGGGTCTTCTGGACCGGACACTTGACCAGGTGGCACACGGACAGAAAGTCGAGGGCCCGCGGCCATTCGCTGGGTGTGCCCCTTCCTGTCCCCCTCCACCCCTCCCGCCACCATGTACTGCGCGTCCCCCCGAGTCTCCACCTGAAACCCACCACAGACACCAGCCTCGTCCGTCAAATAGACGAACCAGACACACATGGCAGCACGCACGCGCGCACACACGCACGCACGCACGCACACACACACACACACACACACACACACACACACACACACACACACACACACACACACAACAGGGAGAGACACACAGAGGAAAGGAGAGAGAGAGAGAGAGACACACACAGAGAGAACACACACACACACACACACACACACACACAAAACGCATGCACGCACGCGCACACACACACACGCGCACACACACACACACACACACACACACAATTTCCTCTGATGGAACAGAAGACGATGTTCATTCACAATGGGGATCAAAGGAACAGAGCAAACGGTTCCAGTCTTAACAACACCCACGCGTCACACTCAATCCGCAAGCCATCATCATCCTTTCACCTTCATACGCCTCAGTCTCACCCCACCCCCCCCCACTCCTGCTCCTTCTCCTTCTCTTCTCTCTCTCACCCTTCCCCCGTCCCCCCACTACCATCATCATTCCCAAATGCGTCATCACCCTTTCACCTTCACCTACACCTACACCCCTGTCCCCCCCCCCCCCCCCGTCTCCCCCCCCCTTCCTACTTCTCTTCTCTATCACCCCTTCCCCCTCTCCAACTACCACCAGCACCCCGCCTCTCCTCCCTCCCCTCTAACACACACACACACACACACACACACACACACACACACACACACACACAGAGGACCTGACCTTGAAGAGGCGGTGTTTTATCCACGATGGGGTCGAAGATGCTAAGAGAATAGTTGAGCAGCTGCACCACAACGTGCGCGTTCACAGCGTTCACGATGCTGTCGAAGCCGACCAGGTCACTGAACAAGATGGTGACCATGTCGAAAGCCTGGTCACACACACACACACACACACACACACACACACACACACACACACACACACACACAGAGGGAATTAGCGAAAGATCGATTTATATGTTGGTAGACAGAAAATCATACATACATAATTAGAATCGTCATTTCGAACACATACGTGTTCTGTGTCCTTACCTCAGGTGTTTTCTGTCCTTACCTCACAGGCATTTTCTGTCCTTACCTCATAGGGTTGTTTTCTGTCCTTACCTCACAGGTGGTTTCTGTCCTTATCTCACAGGTGTTTTCTGTCCTTACCTGACAGGCGTTTTCTGTCCTTACCTCACAGGTGGTTTCTGTCCTTACCTCACAGGTGTTTTTTGTCCTTATCTCACAGGTATTTGCTGTCCTTACCTCACAGGTGTTACCTCACAGGCGTTTTCTGTCCTAGCCTCACAAGTATTACCTCACAGGCGTTTTCTGTCCTACCTCACAGGTGCTTTCTGTCCTTACCTCAAAGTTGTTATCTCACAGGCGTTTTCTGTCCTTACCTCACAGGCGTTTTCTGTCCTTACCTCACAGGCGTTTTCTGTCTTTACCTCACAGGTGTTACCTCACAGGCGTTTTCTGTCCTTACCTCACAGGCGTTTTCTGTCCTTACCTCACGGGGCGTTTTCTGTCCTTACCTCACAGGTGTTACCTCACAGGCGTTTTCTGTCCTTACCTCACGGGGCGTTTTCTGTCCTTACCTCACAGGTGTTACCTCAAAGGTGTTGTCTGTCCTTACCTCACAGGTGTGTTACCTCACAGGGTGTTGTCTGTCCTTACCTCACAGGTGTTACCTCACGGGCGTTTTCTGTCCTTACCTCACAGGCGTTTTCTGTCCTTACCTCACAGGGTGTCCTCCTGCCGACGCAGCTTGTCGACGACTGTGCCGGGGGCAGCATGGTCCTCAGGAACTTGTCCCTCATCTCCAGCTCCCGGGACTGCATGTCGCACGTCTTCTGGATCCGCAGGCTCGTCTTCCGCTCCTGCACGTGTGACAGACACGAGGGGAAGAACAGGAGACATGAAAATGCCAGTCATTCTCTCCACTAATCACACAGGACGGTTGAGCTAGCTGTTAATGGGTGCACATATGGGGAGGGGCTGGGTTTTGGCGGTGGGGGGGAGGGGGAGGGGGAGTGAGCTGGGGTGGGTGGGCAGGGATGGGGGGGGGGGGGGGGGGGGGGGGACTGGGGAGGGAGCAACGGTAGCACATTATTGGATCAAATGTTTCCTTCCTGATTTCGGGGGTCCATAATGTCTGTGTATTACTGTGTCTCTAGGTCACCAAATCTGTGCATTGTATGTTGTTGTTATTGTTGTTGTGTGCGTGCGTGCGTGCATGTGTGTGTGTGTGTGTGTGTGTGTGTGTGTGTGTGTGTGTGTGTGTGTATGCGTGTGTGTGTGAGTGTGTGTGTGTGTGTGTGTGTGTGTGTGTGTGTGTGTGTGTGTGTGTGTGTGTGTGTGTGTATGAGCGTGCGTCGTGCGTGAGTGCGTGCGTGTATGTATGTGCGTGGGTGTATGCATGTGAGTATGCGCGTGCGTGCGTGTGTGCGTGCGTGCGTGCGTGCGTGCGTGCGTGCGTGCGTGCGTGCGTGCGTGCGTGCGTGCGTGCGTGCGTGTGTGTGTGTGTGTTGTGTGCGCGCGCGCGCGCGCGCGCGTTTCAATGAGTATCTTTACAGGTCACCGAACATTTATGTCACCTTCTTTGTACGCCATCGTGTCTACGGGTTCGGGTAAGTAGGTTAGGGTTTGGTTAGGTTTGGTTAGGATTAGGTTAGCTCAGAGTAAGTGTTAGGGCTAGCGTCAGACTCGTCGATGGTGACAATTATACAGATACGGTGACGTATGGGACACGGTGACAGACACACCTGCTTCCCTGACTTCCAGTCTTTAAAAAAATTACAAAATTTTTGTGTGTGTTGAAGATGGGAATGTATCTTAAAAGGAAAGAAGGTGAACACATGTCTAGACTGTTTAAACCTCGGGATTTTTTTTTTTTTTTTTTTTTTCATTTCTACCCGGATGATTATATATGTACATGTGTCGGCGACTTGATTCGCCAAATTTTGTAAACTTCCTCGCCATTGGCACAAAGCAAGAGGGCCGTTCACCTGTTTCAGACTTGACTGTACACAGCATGAATGGGGAAAAAAAGCTGCTGAAATGTGTAAATGTGTCAAACCATTACGTTTGGTTCTGCGATGGGATGGGATTATTCATTGGCTCCTACCCCAAACAAACCACAAACAAAAATCACGAGAACGACTATAGTCCGTGTGTCTGTGAGTCTCTCTCTCTCTCTCTCTCTCTCTCTCTCTCTCTCTCTCTCTCTCTCTCTCTCTCTTATTCAAGCTCAAGCTGGCGTGCTCGGTCTACAATCTTTGTCAAATTACTGTTTTCATGATGGAGGAAATTGTTGGCCTGGTTTGGTTCACCTCCATCTGTTCAGCATCAATATTGTTCGGTCAACCAGGCATGTTTGTGGTCAGTCAGCCTGTTCTGCACACATCTTGGCCGCTGTCAGCACTGAAGTGACTGACAATGCTCGGCGTCTTGAACACAGACCTGACCAATCTGACTGTTGCCACATTTTTAACCTCCCTTGGCATTCCGTGAAGAATCCTCAAAGCATAGCATCAAAAGATTTCCTTTTATTTTTATTACTCGTTCTCTTTTTTACTTCATTTTTTTTAACGCGACATGTGTCAATACAGCACTTTCTTCTATGTCATTCTACTACCCTTCGCAGGCTGCTTTGGAATACCGTATGATTTTGTTATTGTGGCCTTGACGGCGAGGATACCAAAGAATTATGGGTAGTATATATTTCATTAGTGGGTGGGTACAACTGCTTTTGCAAGCAATTCCTCCTTGTGCATCTATAACATAACTTCATTTTGCGGTTAGTATATGCTATGTAATGAACAAGGTTGTCAGCAAACAGAACACATAAAAATAGAGAAGATATGCTATGTAATGAACAAGGTTGTCAGCAAACAGAGTACATAAAAATAGAGAAGAGTGAACTATTCAACATACATATTATCACTGCCGAATTGTCACTACATTGAAGTTTGAACAATAACTGTTGATGGAGCAATATGCTGAAAAATCAAAGGCATTGATGGCAAAAAAATGTAGAGCAATAAAAACGTTATTCGTAAGAAAAGTGAAACCATATCATTTTATACCTGGGGTTCCCACAACTTGATTGTCATTGGAATTACTCATCGCTGTAGATATTCAATGGCCTAGCGCTAGTATCCTTGAGCAGATACCACATTAGTTATTCTTATTTCAAAATCGCACCTGCCAGCAAAAACCTGCCCACCTTTTCCATGTAGTGGACGAGGCGGGGGGCACTTGTGAACCCGTTCAGTACGACGTTCATGCTGTTGTCGTACATGTTCAGGTCCGAAATGTACAGCCCCTGCCGCTCCAGCTCCTCCAGGCTCCCTATGCTGTACAAACAACGCTCTCTTGCATGTCACATTGACCGACACTTGTTGCGTGAACATTTTTAACATGCTTGCCGAAAGCAATTCAACTACTAAAGAACATTTAAAGTTTGTTAAAACAATTATCAGAGAAAAAAAGAGGAGGAGGACAGGCAGATAATACAATCTGGCATCAACCCCAAGATAGCACAGCCGGAGCAGTCGCCTCAAGTCAATATATATGCTCAACCTTTTTCCAGGCGGGAACACTTCATCTCAATCCCCCCCGAGAGGCTCCCCAGAGTGATCGCCCTTAATAATTTAACAATGTTGCGCGCCATATTAGAACTAGCTCAGATTTTGCACCTTTTTTTCCTCAATAAACGGACCGGTGTGAAGACGTTTACTAGTCTTTGAACAGGCCAAGTTACCTTAAAACAGGTAAAATTCCTTTTTCTCATGCTTACCTATCCAAACAAATGCCTGAATATCGGAAAGGATATTGGGAGTCTCTGGAGGCAAACAGTCTGGGAAGTCACGAGAGCCTCAATAGTCTGGAGGCACAGTCTGATGTCACGAGAGCCTCAATAGTCTGCAGGCAACAGTCTGAGAAGCTTCTCCCTCCGAGTGGAAAGCGAACTTGAATGGACGTTTACGGGAAATCTATGACGAAGAGACACGAAGTTCCAAAAATCGCAGAGCCGAAAGAGGCGTGTTATGTCCCTCCACCGAGGAAAAAAAGAGGAAACTGATCGAGTTCTAATATGGTGCAATGCTGTGAACTCACTAAGGGCAATTACTTTGGCTAGTCTACCTCTGAATTCACGCATAGTTAGTTTCTCTGCTCACCTTTTTATTATTTTATTTATTTAACTATTGGCGTGGACGAACATATAATATGGCGCTTTTACCAGCACAAACACATAAAAACAATCAAAGTGACATGCAGTTATAATGACGTCCACATACAGAGAGAGAGAGAGAGAGTAGTAATAGTACTGTTACTAGTAGTGTTAGCAAGTTTGTGGACACTTTGCCCACTCTTGGCCAGCCTCGCCCAGACTCAATCAAGTATCAACTAAATCACCGTACTCTAAACTTGATTTCAAAGTGACCATTGTTTATCATCAGTTTCCCTTTACCATAGTCACATTCGAACTAGTGGCTATTTACGTCGTCATATGGATGGATAATTTAGGAATTGGTCATCGAGTTGTTCCAGGGGATATTCTTCTAATATTCAGTGTATAAAAATGTCTTTAATACAAATTGCAATTTCAATACAATCTTGATGTCCAACTAAAAACATTATTTTGTGTCAAAAGGTGTGAAAACGCATCTAAATGGAGACACATACGCGGGGAAGGGAGAGAGAGAGAGAGAGAGAGCGCGCGCGCGCGCACACACACACACACACACACACACACACACACACACACACACACACACACACACCCTTCCGTAATAGGGAAGAAAGAAAGAAAGGAAAGGACGGTGCGACAAGACAACTCACTGCGGCGTGAAGATGTATACAATGAGGTCGAAGTCGCACACGTAATACATCTGCCCCTTCAACAGAGCAGTCTGTGTCACTTCCTCCTCATCCACCTCCGTCCTTCCCCTCGCCCCATCCTCTCCATCTCCAGCCTTATCCTCCATGGTCGGGGATTCAGCTGTACCCCCGTTCCTGAACAGGTCTGAATGTGGAGGAGGCTTCGGGACGTCCTCGGATGGAGCGTCCTCTCCAGAGTCACCGGAACTCGTCCGCTCATTGCTGCCCGCTCCCGCTGAGGACATGTGGTCCGTGACTTTGACCGACACACTCTCGCCGCTTGTCTTCCCACCGCCCGGAGCGGAGGAACTTGTCCTCGGGGGAGGTCGAGGTCCTCCAGTCCTGAGACACGACCGAGGCTGTGGAGGTGAGCGCGGCCATGAAGGGGCAGAACATACTGAGACCCCTGGTGGCCCGGTCGGGTTCCGGGCCGTGGGCCTCTTCCGGCCCAGACTCCCCGCCCTCATCTAGGCTGTGCACGCGCTTGGGTCCCGGGAAAGCGCACGAGGAGAACGGGCACAACAGGCTTGGGCCCACCTTCGGCCTGGACGAGGCTGGCTGAGCCTGGGCAGAACCTTCAGCGCTGGAATGTCTGGACCTCGTCTGTGGCGAACCACTGGAATCTCCATCATCACAGCCAACGGAGGAGCGTCTTTCCGCAGAACAGCCAGCACGTTCAGGAGCTCCGTCTACAGGATTGGAGGCCGGCTTCCCGGCGTTTCCAGAACAGGTATGTCCGGGAGAGGAACGCTCTTCACGTGGGTCACCGTGGTCTGTGCTGATTTCCAGAAAAAGAGCCGCTGTGTCCAGACGCGCTGATCTGTCCGAAAATGTTCAGCGAATTGCTGGAAGGTCCCGAACTGCCTTGGTCCTGAGAGGTTTTTTTTGACTTGGTCTGTCCACAGCTAGAAAGCGGGGAAAGAAGAGTTTGCCCCGTGGGGCGACTGGCTTCCCCCCGAACCGGCACTGGCTGGAGCTGTATCGGGCTGCCTAGAAGAGCAATCTGCCTCTGGAAACTTCTGTCCAGAACGGGAATGCCTGCAGGTGGTCTGAGCTGACCCTGTGCTAGCACCGCCAGTCTTTTCCGTTCTGGGGCGCGAAGAACTGGGACGGGCAGAGCCGGGGCGTCCAGTGTGCGCAGCAGCAAGTGGCGGTTCCGTGTTCTCCTGGGGTGCAGAGTCACTGGCCCTGGGGTTGACGGGTGCTTCCAGTTCGAAGGCCACGTTCCGCATGCGCATGACCTGCACAGCAACGAGAGACACAGCACATACTTCTTCAGCGCACTGAGCTACCCTGAGGCCGGTGGTTCAGCGTGCTCCCGGTTCCCTTCGTTCCCCTGTCAGCACGTGACTCTCACACAATGACGTCACTTGAAGACCTCGAGAACAAAGGTTCTCTCCCCTTTTTTTCTCTCTCTTCCGGAACACTCTTACTTGTGTCGGGTAACTTATGTATACCGTCTGTTGACATTTTGACATGGTAAAAAACGCAATGTGGATGGCCCTTTGCAGTCAGCCGAGCTTTTAAACGCCAATAACATGAAAATGAAAGAATACACAAAACTAATGAATTTCCTTCTTTTTTTTTTTTCTTTTTCTTTTTCTTTTTTTTTTTTTTTAAATTTGGAATCGTGACTGAAATCCAGACGAATGACGTCACAGACACCAAACGTTAACGCACTGATAAACCCATTAGACACTAAAATATTAAAGTTCACATGAGAACGTCCATCGGTAATAGAACATACATAGTTGCGTGGTGAATGGAAATTGATAAAACACAAAAAAAAAAGGGGAATATGGAGGATCCACTTACTAAAAATGAAAGAAAAAAAAAGAAAAGAGGATTGCGGGGGTCCCTGGGGGTGGTGAGGGTGGGTGTGGGGAATGGAGGTTAGAGGGCGGGGGGAAGCTTCGTCACAAAGCTGACAGTTCACTCCTCCTCTTCTCTCCCTCTCCATATCTTCTCTCCATCCCTATTCATATTTCCCCCCACCCTCTCCCCGCCACGTCAGCAAGAGTGAGCGTGTGTGTTGTGTGTGAGTGGGTGCATGCATGTATATATGCATGCGAGTGTTTGCTGTAGAATGGCCACACCGTTGTGTTCTTATCCATAATCAATATTGTGTATGTAACTGGTTTACGCATGTGCTTTCTTATCTTTCTGTAACGGACATGATCTATTGTAAGAGATTTTTTTGAAAAAAAAAAAATTTCTTGCGTCTTATCTTAAAAAAAAAACTGTGGAATTTACAACTTTGTGATTTATATATAAAAGTTAAAAACAATGCCGATATGGACTTCTAAGCTTGTCTGAGCTATAAGCAACATAACAGTGATGCTTTCTTTCTAACTTCTTTCTCTTTCAACTCCCTTTCCGTCCTCTTCTGTCCCAGGCCATCTTTGCAAAGGACGTGACCAAAAAAAAAAAAAAAAAAAAAAAAAAAAAAAATGGAGGAGGGAGGAAGAGAGAGAGAGAGAGAGAGAGGGACGAAGGAGAGAGGGAGAGACGGGGAAGAGAGATGGGGAGGGGGGCGGGGGACTTCAAGGTTGGTTGATGCCAATTATCCATCCATATGACGACGTAAATAGCCACTAGTTCGAATGTGGGGAGGGGTAAAGGGAAACTGATGATAAACAATGGTCACTTTGAAATCCAGTTTAGAGTACGGTGATTTAGTTGATGCCAGCAAGAAACCTTGAGCGGAGCATTTCCAACGAACCTCCTTACAAAATCGCCGGCTCCAGGACCAGCGATGGTGCAATGCACGTAAAAAACGGCAACTGCGCTGGAAATTCCCCACAGAAGACTTTCCTTCATCATCGATTCCAGGTTCAGCTTGAATCAAACAGCCTCATCAACATCATCGTCTTTTGTTCATTTTTTTTTCTTATGGTGTAGATCTAACGGAACACAAAATGTTACATTATTTTCTTTTTAATGTCGTTTCTTATCTTCGGTCCTAAGAGACACCACTGATCTTGTGTGTAACGAAGATTCAACGGACTATACACCAAAAAAAAAAAAAAAGAGGAATCAAGACACAGGACGACTTTCGCTTTCATCCCTGTTTGTCGTGTGTACGCGCGTGCGCGCGCGCGCGCACACACACACACACACACACACCACTACACAACACAACACATCACAACACACACACACACACACACACACATACACACGCGGGCGCGCGCTAACACACACAAGACAACACAACACAAAACACGTGGAGCAATACTGACGTTCTCCCAGGTGAACTCGATCAGCGGTCGGCGCGCAGCGTGAAGACGGACATCATGGGCAGGCCCCGCAGACGTCGGCGCCCCAGCAAAGTGCCCGTCCCCTTCCCCACCCTCTGGATCTTCAGGTGCTTGTCGAAGGCCACCGTGAAGGGCAGCAGCTGCAACCCCCATCAGTTCCATCAGGTCAAGGAACCGAGCGGGCCATTCATTCAACAGGTGTCCGGGTCAGTCAGCTCATGTCAATCACCTGTCTCCTCGCCCTCCCCCCCCCCCCCCCCCCCGCCCATCCGTTCCCCACCCCGTCCAGGACGGACACAGGGGAACTCCGAGGCATCATCTTCATTATCCTGATCCTAGCTGAGGCATCATCTTCATTATTCTTATCCTTGCTGAGGCATCATCTTCATTATTCTTATCCTTGCTGAGGCATCATCTTCATTATCGTGATCCTAGCTGAGGCATCATCTCCATTATCCTGATCCTAGCTGAGACATCACCTTCATTATTCTTATCCTAGCTGAGACATCATCTTCATTACCCTGATCC
>JADBJO010000811.1:20000-22500 GCA_016801955.1 Conus betulinus | reverse complement strand
CCCCGCTTCAATGAATCCAGTCAAGCCCTTTCACGTTCTTCTCAACTCGTGCCTCTGGACAACCATCCTCCATCGAGCCCTGCTGAGAGTCATGACGTCATGGTCCCC
Organism: Conus betulinus; assembly: GCA_016801955.1. Lineage (NCBI taxonomy): Eukaryota > Metazoa > Mollusca > Gastropoda > Neogastropoda > Conidae > Conus > Conus betulinus. The sequence continues at coordinate 22,392 of JADBJO010000811.1, read as the reverse complement.
CGTGGGGGGGAAGAGAGTACAGGCGCAGTGACAACTGCGAGGGGTTCTTTTTTTCTAGCGCGTGAGCTGATTTCAACCCAAGCATGGTCAGTTTGTGTACGGTACTTGTTCTTGTACGGAGGTACCAGGGATTTGAACCGAAATGGTCATTCTTCCAAAGGCCTGGATACATAATAATACTGGTCGCTCAAGATCTGCTGTCAAACAGATGTGTTTCGTTAAAGAGGTTATTTCGCTTTCGAAACATAACGACTTGTTTATACATTATAGAAAACTGAGTAGCACCAACTGGCCAAAAGCCCTATGGGTGAAATGTATCATTTTTTCTTCTTCTTTCTATTTTCCTTTTTCTTCTTCTTCTTTTCTATACTTCTTCTCTTCTTCTTTCTCTTTCTTCTTCTTCTTCTTCTTCTTCTTCCTTGTTCTTCCTCCTCCCCCTCCTCCTCCTCTTCTTTTTCTGCTTCCTTCTATTCCACTTCTTTGCTCTTTGGGTACAGTTCCGATGTTTCTCTTCTTTTCTTCTGCCTTCTTCTTCTTTCTTCTGTTCCTCTTCGTCGTTCTTCGGCTACAGTTCCGAGTTTCATCACCAGTAAGATTTTTTGACAGTAAGATCGTTTGTCGTCTGATGATTCTGTCTGTGGGTTTGACGTAATCAACAAAAAAAAACGGTGTGTGTGTGTGTGTGTGTGTGTGTGTGTGTGTGTGTGTGTGTGTGTGTGTGTGTGTGCGTGCGTGCGTGGTGGTGTGGGGAGGGGGGGAGGGAGAAGGAGGGATGAAGAGCTATTCCACTACGACGAATGATAAAATGGGATTTAGGACAAGGACTGGATTCGAGAGAGTGAAGGCAGGGAGGTTACTGGTGGTGGTGGTGATAGTAGAGTTTTTGTTTGTTTGTTTTTGTTTCTTGTTTTTTTTTTAAATTTTCTCAAGTATTTGTATATTTTGTTATGAAGAGGCGAAGGGTGGGGCGAGATAAAGAATTCGTTCACACAAGAGACTTCGGTGTTATGTCTTCTTCCGAAGAGCTGAGGAGTGACGGGGTAGTAGGGGACGGGGGAGAGTCAGCAGCATACTTTTAGAAGTCTTGAAGGTCGAAACACATAAACTAACTTAACTAACTATATAAAAGACTAACTTATTAACCAACCTTTTAATTAACAACAACAAAAAAAAATCGCTGAATTTTTTTTTCAAAGTTACATACTGAATCAGGATGGCTTTAATGACTATGCAAAAGGCAAAGTTCATTCTGAAGGAGGACAATAGGACATTTTTTCCAGCACAGTAAAGCCTTGTATGCAGTAACGCCACACCAATTTGCTACCTCGGAAATCGCTTCGTTATTCACTAAAAAAAAAAAAAAAAAAAAAAAAAAAAAAAAAAAAAGTGAAAAAAATCAAACACAATTTCTGCCATTACACAATCAATACAGTATAAGATGAAAGGCCAACAGTTTTTTTTTCCCCCCTGTCATTTGAGGACAAACATTACGGCTAAACTTTAATTCCAAAAAGGTTTCAAACTTAAAAGATTGACTGTTCCGCTGAACGAAAGAGACAAGCAAAAATCATTCAAAACAATGAAAACGAAGAACGAACAATCACTTATTTCTTAGTTTCTTCGCGTCGTGTTTTGTCATGCAATTTCTTTTTCTTTTTCGTTCGGCGGAACAGTAAATCTTCTTTTAAGTTTGTTTCAATTTCCACCTACAGTCACTTCATTTTGAAACCATCGAAAGTTTTTTTGTGCTGGACTGGAGCCCTGTAACACAATTTGCCTCGGTCATTTTGAAGATGAAATGGATTTCAAACGGAAAGGTACTGAAGACTCCAGACCCTTCACCGCCATGTTTTCATTCGTCTCTTTCATTCATGACTGTTGAGGCGCAGTGTCGAGCTACGTGATTCGATGAATTCTGTAAACTTCTCTGTGATTGGCAGAAACAGCCAGCGTGGTTAACCTGCTCCTAGGGGGCAAGGAAGGTGGCTTACTTCCAACTAAAATGTTTCTGAAGTATGTGATGCAAGTTTCTCTCTACGGATCGGCACTTCAGTACCAACCCAATCCAATATGCGGACGTATGCATTGAGAAAAAAAAAAAAAAAAAAAAACTTTAGTTACTGATCCGACAAACGGTTGATTTCATCGCAAGTTACGTAGAATATTGTAATATTAGGTCGAGGTCGTGAAGAACTGGGCGATCTTAAACGCGTGGCTCTGTATTTGCAGTGCAGTGACAACAAGAGGATGACCACATTACAAAATGAGAAGGGTTTTGCTTGATGGAGGAGGGGAGTGAAGCCGCTGCACAAAGACTCGGGTCTGTAAATATTAACTCCCTTTCTCCAGATCTTTGACACATCGTTTTCGTGATCACGGAGAAGGAATCGTT
>JADBJO010000811.1:0-15000 GCA_016801955.1 Conus betulinus | reverse complement strand
CCTTCTTTCTCTTTATTCCTCCCTCCTTCTTCTCTGCCTTTATCTCTTCCTCCCTTCTTCTCTCTCCCTTTATCTCTTCCTCCCGTCTCTCTCCCTTTATTCCTCACTCCCTCCTCTCTCTACCTTTCTTCCTTTCGTTATCTTTCCCTTCCTTCCTCCAACCCCTTCTGTCTTCCTTCGTTGCTTCATTTCTTTTTTTTCAATAATGATAATAATGATGATGACGATGATGGCAATGATGATGATGATAAAAAATATTTTAAAAAATAAAGAGAGGATTACTACCACTTTCAGTACCAATATGGTAATAGTGGTTGTAATAATAATAGTAACTAGACCGACAGAGGATGAGAAAGGAGAGGGGTTAAAGTTACAATGCCAACAATAATCGTGACAATGATAATGAGGAGGAGGAGGTAAGAAGAAGTAGTAGAGAAGAATAAGGGGAGAGAGGAGGAGGAGGGAGAAGAAGAAGAAGAAGAAAGAAGAAGAGAGGAGGAGAGAGGAGGAAGAGGAGGAGGAGGAGGAGACGAAGAAGAAGAAGAAGAAGAAAAATGATGATGATTGTGACGAGGGCTGAGAGTGGTAGGTGGGTCCTCTAGGTGAAGGACTTGGAATAATTTCTCTGTGAGAATTATGTTAACGTTTCACCCCCACCCTCCCTCTTTACTCGTGGTGGAAGGATCAGCTTTCCCGTACTAGTCATCAAAAGAAATCATAACCACATGGTGACGGCTGTTACCACATCGTGGCAAGCAAACTACCGTACAGAATAATCATCATTTTGATAAATGTCACAAAGTGTTTGTCACAAAGTTACACTGCTAAACCACCATTGCATACATAAAAAAATCAATGCATAGATTCGAAATGTAAAACATAATTTCAACTCACATTTTCCTGGGATGAATCAATGACTTAGACTGGGATCAAGAAGTAGGAGACTAACCTTGCCTTCTCTTGGGTCGTCCCTTTTTGTCTGCCCAGAGATGTCTCTGGTCTGTCACCGATCTGATTTGTTCAACAGGCAGTCTTGAGGGGTCAGTGAAGTTGCCACGCTGAAAATAGTTGAGTTTTACGTCCTCATAGCGAAACTTTTTAGGGACATGTCTTTCATTCACGGTAGTCTTTGGAGTCGTTTGCCACGCTAAGTGTCTGCTGCTTTAAACATTAGAATGGGTCTTCTAGATCAATGCCTGGAGACAGACTGTCACTCAGGGCAATGAGAGGGAGGAGACTTGCCTGTCATTTGGACCCCCTTTTGATTGGGGATCGGCCAATTGCAAACAAGAGAATATATCCTGTGCCCCTCCTCCCCAGATCAACGACCGATAATTTATGCATGCATCTTTAGCACGAATGCTCATAAGCTACTCGCGAGTAAACACACAATGTCGTCACCTCAAACCTGCACACAACCGTCTGACTGTGGGCAGGTGAATATTAAAAGCGGAGGGTGGGGTTGGGGGGGGGGGGGGGGGGGGGGATGGGGGGACAGGGGAGCGCAGAGAAGGCCAGCTGCATTTGTGTCAAGTGAGAGAGAAAGGGGGGTAGGATGGGGAGTGGAGAGAGCGGGCAAGGGGCAATGCGTGGTAAACTTTCTGAGGTGTGATCATTCCCCTATGCTAACGCGTGAAGGGGACGGTAAGGGTAGTAGGGGAGGAGGGGTGGAGTGAGAACAATGATGCAGAGCGCGACGTCACGTAACTTTCTTTGCCCTGACTTGCGACATCACGGGTGAGAAGGGGGGGAGAGAGAAGAGAAAGTGTTGTGTGTGTGTGTGTGTGTGGTGGGGGGGGGGGGGGGGGGGCATAAATTTGAAATCTATTCCGCCTTTTGTGTGACAGATGGGACAGAGAAAGGAGGGAGAATGGACTTGTAGCTTGTACAGAAAAATACAGGTGGGACCCATCAGATGGACTTGTCAAGCGTTTCGTCACGTCACGATGATGGTAATGATGACGACGATGATGATGATGATGGAAAATAAGTCTGTTTCCGCCTGCAGTCACCTCCCTTCGAAACTAACTCTCCCCCACAGTAACTCATAAACCCCACGTATATGATGTATACACACGTCTCCGGGCTCTGTCAGCCACTTTTCCTACCGCTCCTTCCTCCCTGTCGAACGTGACGTGGAAATCGCCCAAGTACAGCACGTGACGGACATCCCAGCATTGCGTGTTACCCCACTGACTGGGAAGTCTGCTGAAGTAATCAGAACCAACACACACACACACGCGCGCACGCACGCACGCACGCACACACACACACCACACCACACACACCACACTCACCGTCATCCCTCCTCCCGTCTCCCCTCCTCCCATTACATCGAACTCTGCACCGACTGCGCTATCTCTGAACCTTTGTGTACTTCGCCGTGTCTCTCCCCCCCCCCCCCCTCCTCCATCCCCACCCCTACCCCCCCTCACTCCACCTCCCCTCCCACCACCTCCTGACCACCACCCACCTCCTGACCACCACCTCCTCTCTTGTGATGATAACGTCAGGGCAGGGCCAGTGATCTAATTGTGGCCAGTGCCCGATTCGCCGATTCGCCGCCGGGAACCTGCCCCTGAGGTTGAAGGAATAAGAAAGAGGGGGAGAACTCCATGAGGTTGAAGTCCTGAATATGAAGAAAGAGCAGATCACATCTCTCTCTCTCTCGCACCAAAGCTTTCATGCAGCATTATCAGTCTCTTCTCTCCCTTCTCTCTCTCTCTCTCCAATTCTCTCCCGTTCTCTCTCTCTCTCTCTCTCTCTCTCTCTCTCTCCAGCTTCAACGGTATTATCAGTGTAAATAAACATTCTCTCTCTCCTCTCTCTCTCTCTCTCTCTCTCTCTCTCTCTCCCCTCTCTCTCCTTCCTCTCTCTCGCTCAAGTTGTCTCCTCGCTCTACCAGTATTAATAAACATTTCTCTCTCTTTCTTTCTTCTTTCCTCCTTTTTTTTGTCAAATCCCCCATCCCAATCCCGTTCCTTTTCCTCTTCTCCCTCTTCTCCTCTCCAAATCTCTCCTCCTCGGTCCCTCTCCTCCTCTCTCTCTCTCTCTCTCTTCTCTCTCTCTCTCTCTCTCTCTCAAGTTTCAATTGTATTACCAGTGTAAATAAACATTTCTCTCTCTTTCTTTCTCCTTTTTCAATCCCCCCCCCCCTCCCTCTCTCTCTCTCTCTCTCTCTCTCTCTCACCCTCTCCTCTCTCTCTCTCTCTCTCTCTCTCTCTCTCTCAAGCTTCAGTTGCATTACCATTGAAACTAAATATTTTCTCTCATTCTTCTCGTCCTTCCTCCTTCTCTCTCTCTCTCTCTGTCTCTGTCTCTTTGTCTCTGTCTCTAAATTCTGTTTTCTTTGTCTCTCTTTGTCTCTCTCTCTCTTTGTCTCTGTCTCTGTCTCTCTCTCTCTAATTCAGTCTCTTTGTCTCTCTGTGTGTCTCTAATTCTGTCTCTTGCCTGTCTGTGTCTCTCTGTCCCTGTCTCCCCCCCCCCCCTCCCTCTCCCTCTCTCCTCTCTCTCTGATTGAACTGTTCAATCTGATTGATGTAGCAAAACTGCTTTGCGCATCACCCCCACCCCCACCCCCCCCCCACCCCCCACCCCACCCCCCCCCTCCTAAACCCCCACCTGGCGGCACATCTGTCCCATGAAAAGGGCGGGGTCACTCTCGTTGAACGCAAAGCTGTCACACAGATCACTTCTTTTGCAGACTACCGAACATCGTCTGTTTAAGCCGCTCCCTCACAACACAGCTGCGTCTTTAGGGAAAAAAAAAGAAATAGATCGGTACACAGACTTTAACAAGGACGGAGAAAAAAACTCCTTGAGCGGGGTCAGTTCGAGTGAAAATGTTCCTTTCATTCAGATATACATACATACATACATATAGATATACATGTATGTGTGTGTGTGTGTGTGTGTGTGTGTGTGTGTGTGTGTGTGTGTGTGTGTGTGTGTGTGTTTCTTTTTCAGTTAAACTATGGAAAATACGACATGTAATTGTGTACATCGCTAGGAAGTTTTAAACATTTGATGAAAACAGACTGCTTCATATGTATTAGTTCTTAAACAATAAATTCACAGTCCTCATGTTCGGTGCAAAATTTGTTTTAAAAATAAATAGATAAATACATAAATAAACAAATAGTTAAATAAATAAATAGATGAATAAATAAATAAAAAGACAAACAGAGAAAACAAACAGCTAATGGACCTGGATGCATCTTTGGTCCACATCCACTGTACAAATCTGTACCGAAACTCGACGGGTAGGTAAATGCGCGATTTCACCAGATTAAAAAAACAAAAAATCAATTCAGTAGTTTGGGCCCGTAATCTTACACACAGACAAAGAAACAGCCGCGAACGAAACGTAACCCCCTTGAAGAAGATAGCAAAAGGAAAAAAAAAAAAGGAAAAAGAAAAAAAAAAAAAAAAAAATGATGTTATTGATTCACATACCTAAACCCCTCCTAACTCCATTCCAAGCGCTAACTCTGCACTCTGGCCATCGCTCACGTCGCGCGCGGATGGAGGTGTTGTGGGAGAGCTTGTGAAAGGGAAGGGGGTGGAGGGGCTGAGGGGGGAGGGGAGAGGGAGGAGGGGCTTCAAACGACGAAGTTGGCTCTGGTTCTCTTTACATTTTTTTCAAAATAATAACATGGGTTTCTATCCATCGAAAGAGCAAACATGAAGCTTATCTCGCACTCTAAAATATACACATTACACGGTCAGTTTACATGGCAACTGGCAGACATACACAAAATCAGTTACAAAAAAACGGTATTGGTTTTAGATACATGATCTGTGAATTCATGGATATAATTATCATCTCATCTGAGCAGAAAGTAAATGCCTAAATGAATGAATTGATTACAAAAAATTTAGAAAGAGTGGAGGTTAGTGCCGCGCCAAGGACATTGACAAACAAAGCACAGGACAAGACACGATGCATTTCGCCATTCTTCACAGCACACCTGGACATCAGATAAGTCTCTCTTCGTCTTTGTTTGTACTGTCCTAAATGGACATCAGATCACTCTCTCTTCGTTCTTTGTTTGTACTGTCCTAAATGGACATCAGATAAGTCTCTCTTCGTTCTTTGTTTGTACTGTCCTAAATTTTAAATGTGATCTATGTTTTTGCTTGAAGAAGACCCAAGAGGTCGAAATGCATCGTGTCTTGTCCTGTGCTTTGTTTGTCAATGTCCTTGGTGGCAACTGACCCCCACTCTTTCTAAATTTTGCTTCGTTCTCCGCCATCAGTCGCTCCATTTTGAAACTGAATTGATTTAGTTCTGATTAAGAATTCAATCAGCGGAAGCTGTCTGCATGGGCCCTGTGCATTGGCTTCTTTTCACTGTCGTCTTATGACAACCATGAAACAACAAAAGAAAAGAACGATTTGTGTGACAAGTGAACTGGAACTCTCCATAGGACAGCAGACTTGGTAATGTGAAAGTTCTCTTTTCTTTCTCAATGATATACGATCAGCGTGAGTGCACATTCCTTTGATTAATGTAACACGGTGTAAGAATAAACATTTACTGGGTTTACTAGTGATATTGCAAGTATCAAAGCAAATACTTCAGCCGTCGGACAAAGCGAAAAAACCAATTCTCAGCATCGTCAACGAGTGATACGTGTACGGGTCTTTTGTCACCTGCACAGCGTAACAAAGAAAAACAGAGAAAAAAAAAAAGGAACGCAGGACGGTGTTGAACATTTAACTGCGGACAATATGAATCTGCAAGAAACTCTTGAGGAAATAAAAGAAACAACTACATGTTGTTGCTACAAAATCTGACATGGGTCATCCTCAATAGGGAATGAGTCAGATCACAGTTCAGCTAGGGAGAAACTCAAACTGAACAGCAAGAAAAGATGCGGTTCTCTCTCTCTCTCTCTCTCTCTAATCTCTCTGTGTGTGTGTGGTGTGTGTGTGTGTGTGTGTGTGTGTGTGTGTGTGTGTTGTAGTTGTTGTTGTTGTTCTTTTGTTTTTTGTTTTTTTTTTTTTTTTTTTTTTTCTCTTCAGAAACGAAAAAGGACGTTCTGTTGCTGAAGAGATGTTTTTGAAAGAGCAAAATAACAAGGGACTTCAGGTATTCTTCTATTACACACACACACACACACACACACACACACACACACACACACACACATGGGCACACGCGTGGATCCGCACGCACGTACGCACAAAACACGCGCGCGCTTACACCACACACACACACACACAACACATACACCCACACACTCATGATTTGACTGACTGAAACCAATTTCATCGTCAATTAACTCAAGGTTGTACTGACACACACAACACAAACACACACACACACACACACACACTGCTAGACGGACATCCCAAGTGCAGGCTGCCTTGGGGGTCTTGGGCTCTCTTGCTATAACAAAAATACATCATTTAATTACAACAGAAATCCAATATCAAACAGCGGAGAGAGGACTCGGGAGGATTCCCTTTTGTATCCCCCTCCCTAACAGAGACCTCTTTCCCTCAGATGTAAGGCTGATTACTGGGAATTCAAATGACACTGTACATTTCCTTCGACCTTTTTTTTTTTCTTCTTTTTCTTCCACATCAGTCGCATTCTCTATGATTAAAATGACATAGATTCTCTCTCTCTCTCTCTCTCTCTCTCTCTCTCTCTCTCTCTCTCTCTTAAGGGAGGGGGCCCCCAGAAACAAAACTCGGTTGTGGATGGTTGGGTGGGTAGGGAAATGCTGGAGGAAATCCTTATGAAAGCTCGCCCGCCCCCGGTCTGTCAGTCCCTCCTCCCCCCTTCCCAACTTCCCAATCGTTTCTTTCTGAACGACGCTATAGATCTTCCTAGTAACACTCAAAGGACTTTGCATTCCAAATGAATCACAAAATAACGGTCTTCTTTTCCATTGCTGCGTTCACGCTGATTCGTTGGCTGCATGTTCGAGCTGTTCTGTCTTGTTGGGTGTTGCCGGTTTTTGTTTCTTAAATAACTGACACTGCACCACACACACACACACACACACACACACACCACACACAAATCTCTCTCTCTCTCTCCTCTCTCTCTCTCTCTCTCTCTCTCTCTCTCCCTTTTATGTATCTCAGTCTCTCACATTTTCTGCGAACCACTTTGTTATGCTAATTTTCAATTACTTTCAATCAACATGCTTTTCTCCATATATTTGTATTACACAACACCACACACACACACACACACACACACACACATATATATATATATATATATATATACAAAAAAATAATAAATTCCAAGGGTAAGTACCAAGCACCATTCCAGCAACTTACAGAGCAGCTTGGTGTTGCAATGACTGCAAGAAATACTCAATTATAAACAAAGCTTCCTCTTATGTCTTAGATTGAAGAAATAGGGGGAGACAAGTATTCATATCTGCAGTGGTAGATAATTCTGCCTAACTAATAGTATGTGCTTGAGTGGGGTGAATGGGGAATAATAAATGCTTCTCAAAATGAGCTTTCAGCAAGCTTACAGTCACCAAGGGGGAGACAATCTCCAATGGGGAGAAACTCACTAACATATAAACTCTGGTCAGATGCCGGTATTTCGAAACCTGATTGTTTGGCCTCAGTGACCGTGGAAAGTGGTAACTCGACTCCTCTGCCTTTTCGGTTTTTAAGAAGAATGCTATCCCACAAAAGGCTGGTGTGCAATACCGCAATCTTTGTGTGTGTGTGTGTGTGTGTGTTGTGTGTGTGTGTGTGTGTGTGTTTGGGGGGGGGGAGAGGGGGGGAGAGAGAGAGAGAGAGAGAGAGAGAGAGAGAGAGAGAGAGAGAGAGAGAGAGAGAGAGAAATTTGTCATATCTTGTTATTATTGTTGTCTTGCGTGGAACATTTTGTTCGACTCTTTGCTGTCTTCAGTCTAAGACATAAGAGCAAGCTTTGTTTATAATTGAATATTTCTTGCAGTCATTCCAACACCAAGCTGCTCTGTAAGTTGCTGGAATGGTGCTTGGTACTTATCCTTGGAATTTATTAGGTTTTTTTTGTAATTTAGTCCCTTGCAGATTCATTCTAAGAAACTGGCTCCAATACTGTGTGTCTAAGAGTTTATCTTTTTATTTTTTCTATTTTTCACAAGAAAATGTACCTTGTTTTGTTCTTTTCTCATTTTCTTTGCTTCTTAGGTGACACCTTGTTTTTTTGTTTTTTTTTTTGAAAACTCAACAAACATACTGCAGTATTGCACACCAGCTTTTTTGTGGGATAGCATTCTTCTTATGTGCGAAGCGATCAAACCAAAAGGGGAATTTTTTTAATTAAGGCTTTGAGTGGAGGAGCCAGTTAAACAAAATGAGTCTTGTTATTATTGTTGTCTTGCGTGGAACACATTGTCCGACTCTTATCTGTGGAGTGATACCCTGCCCCTTGTTATTATTGGTTAATTTGCGCGGAACACTTTGTCCGACTCTTTGCTGTGGAGTGATACCCTGCCCCTTCGGAAAATAAACAAACTTTTCAAACAAACACGCACACACACACACATTAAACCCTTACTTAAAAAACCTAACCCAAAGCATAATGCTGCACATAAGAGCTTATGAACGCGTTCTTCAATGGCTACCTTTTGAGCTCGACTTCTTTTTTACGAAAGGAGTGAGTAGACTATTTGTTACATTGTATAAAATAACTAACAAATAATCAGTCACTCGCCCTTTTTGAAAACAGAAACAGTAATTGAACAAGGAGCTTAGATGTGCTGTACGTCCTAGATTTCACGTAATTCTCATAGTCTCTAATCTGATTGTATAATTTTTCTTGCATTATGCTGTCGTTCGATATTTCTTCTTTTAGATGAGATTTTTCCACTCCTAGTGCGGGGGGGGGGGACAGGCGGGAATTTCAACTCCAGTTCTTCGTCCCGCCCCACCCCGACTCCCTCCATCCTCTTCCGACCCGTATCCTCTCAACCATCCCACCCTCCTGACTTCACCCCCATCCCATTCTCATTATCTCCCTTTATTTTTTCTTTTTCTTTCTTTCTTTCTCTTTTTTAATCCCCCCCCCCCCCCCTCCCCCAAGAAATTCTTGCTAATTACGTTTCAAAATGACAAAGGAAGAGATCAAGAAAAAATTATCAAGGACCGTGAATTTTATTGAAGGGAGGGAGGAAGAGAGAGGGAAAGGAGTGCGGGGGGGGGGGGGAGGGGGGGGCGGTGTTGTGTGTGTGTGTGGCACGCGCAGCGTGCGTGCGCGTGTGTGTGTCTGTGGAGGGGAAGGAGGAGGTCGCATACAGCTGAAAACCGAAAGGCCATCGACGACCGAAAGCCACGATTTCACATCGAGTTTCTCTCCGTTTAAATCCTCATCGATCGTACACCGCTCGCATGTTTCCGAAGATCAAGCAAGTGGTCCCTGGACACTGTATATAACACGACAAACGACCCCCCTCACCTCCCTCCCCCCCCCCCCCCCCCCCCCCACACCCCCCCCCCCCCAGCACTCTTGCGTCAGAATGACGTTCGCCACTATCCAATTATATTCATTACATTGTGACGAACCGCCACAGCTCCGACAGATGATTATCGATAAAACGCTCTGATTCCCCCCCCCCCCCCCCCCCCCCCCCCCCCCCCCCCCCCTCATCCCCAGATGGCCCCGGTCCCGGTAATCACGGTTTGTGAGCACGTGCAACTCGTTGTAGGAAAGACTGGAGATGATCGTGTGTGTGTGTGTGTGTGTGTGTGTGCGCGCGCGTGCGCACGCGCGCGCGCACGCGAGTGTGAGTGGGAGTAGAATGTGGTGAAGGTGTTGAGGACGGGTGGGGGGAGAGATGAGGGGAAGAAGGGGGTGTCTGGATTATGGTTCTTTTTCTTTATGCCTTCAAGTTAAGCTCAAGGGATTTCGTTTACAACTGGAGATGTGTTGCGTAAGTGTTCATTATTGGACAGGGAGGAGAAGCATTTCATTAGCATCGTTGCTTGTTATTATCATCCCACCTTCTTCTTATTATTATCATCATCATCATTATTCTTATATTATCAATAATAATAATATCATTACTATTGTTTCTTCTTCTTCTTTGTCTTCTTCTTATTATTATTATCATTATTGTTGTTATTGTATTGTTGTTGTTTGTCATCACTTTGGCCTTAGGAACGAGCCATTATCGTCAGAATCACTACCATTATTACTGTTATAAAGTTATTATGATTAAGCCAGTGCTCCACCTTAGTGTCAACGGACCTGACCTGGCACACTGGCTGATGCCAACAAGGGGATGTCTCTTTGTTTGTTCTGTGTGCTTGCGGTGTTGTCATTTCTGCTGGTTGCTCGCGATTTGTGTGTCGGTTAAGACACATTCGTTTGGAGTTAGGGGCATGTAGTTATTTCCTCGTGGGAGCAATAGTTACCCTACTTGTTTGTTGTTTACTGTTTACTGTTCCCTACCTCATTTAAATGATTCTGTTTTCCATGGTTTGAGGAATCAAGTTGTTTTTCCAGTCCGTCTTTTTTACTGTCACGACTCGCGCGTTGGACTCTTTCAGTTTTCACTACGGGGTCATAGCATTTCAGCTGATGTCTTAGTTCCGTGTTCATCACTTGCATTTTCAGCCTTCATGAGGCCTTCGTGGTCAGATGAACTGTAAACAATAGAGCTTGACCAAAGATGACGTGCACCATGTTGCGGTCACACAAGTCTAATAAGAGAGAGAGAGAGAGAGAGGAGAGAGCGAGAAGAGAGAGACTGTGAGAGAGAGAGAGAGAGAGAGAGAGAGAGGATGGATGTGACTACCCATACATCTTTCGAAAGGTACGTTCTCAGCATTGTTTTGCTAGAGTTATGGGTAGCAAAACTAACTAAACTAAACTAAAACTAAAGCAGAAAAAAGAGAAAAAAGGAAAAGAAAACGGCAAGAAATTTCTCTTATTGTTTGTCAGCAATAATAGCTGGAAAATGCGCTGACAACTAACATACAACAACAACTGAATGATGATGATGATGATGATGATGATTATGTTGATCCATTTTGATGATGAAGATGATGATTGATGATGATGATGATGATGATGATGATGATGATGATGATGATGATGACGATGACGACGACGACCGACGACGATGATGATGATGATGATGGTGGTGGTGGTGGTGGTGGTGATGACGTTTAACAACAGCAGAAAAAATGTAAATGTATCTGTTCAATAGCCCTATCCGGCGGTCTTTCAGAACACGGCTAAACATACTAGTCTTGCGAACCAGCTAGTGAGAGATTTGCACCGATGCATCTAAAGACGTGATTGAGCTCGATTTTTCAACCGTAAAGTGTCATCATTGTACACTCCTTGAAAAAAATCGTCAATTGTTCTGACGTGAGAAAGATTCGAGTGTGTGTTGAAAAGAGGACGGGGGGATGCACATGATTTGGAAGCAGTTGGGGTGATGTTGCTGTTGTTGTTGTTGTTGTTGTTGTTGTTGTTGTTGTTTTATTATCTTATGATGGTGCTTAATGCTGATAAGGAGAAGGGAAAAAAGGACGAAGAAAAACAGGAAAAAAACAAAACAAAACAAAAACCAATGGAGAAATTTCAGGGGCTGTTTTGACCACCAGAACAGGACTATCGATTCTAACAACCCACAGATCGCGAAATTGAGCCGAGCGTAACTCTGTCAAGTAGGAATTTCAGCACTTTCGCTCAACTGACTCTTTCTTTCTTCTTTTTTTTTTCTTATTTTTTTTTTTTTTTTGAGGTGGTGTCTAGAACTGTTTGGACAACAACGAGCCTTCACAACAGCTGCTGACAACCGTGGACATGGGGTAGGAGGAGGAGGGAGGGATATGACGACAAACAGACAGACAGACAGTCGGACGGACGGACAGAAAGACAGGAAGACAGACATGATAGACGGGGGCGGCTGGACCGACAGACACATGATTAGATTGATAGATGGATAGATGGATACGGATGGATGGACACACACACACACACAACACACCACACACACACACCCACACCACACATGATAGATATAGATAGATAGATAGATAGATAGATAGATAGATAATAGATAGATAGATAGATAGATAACCATTTAGTTATATCAATTTAAATCATTTCATGTTTGTTATATGCCTATTCGACCACTAGGAGACGGACCGACAGACAGACAGGACAGACAGACAGAGGAGGAGGACACAGAGGGAGAGAGAGGAGTGGAGGAGGGAGATGGCACGAGGCGAGGGAGAGAGGAGAGGGGGAGGAGGGAGCGGAGAGCGGGAGAGAGAAGGAGTAGGGATGGGGCGGGGGGAGGCAGGGAGAGACGAGAGAGACGAGAGGAGAGAGAGAGAGAGAAATTTTTTTTTTTTTTTTAAGGTTACCAATGGGTTTATTGGTTGTTTTGGCCAACTTGCCCTGTATACAAACCGCTTGAAATACCTGAGCAAAAAAATTCCCCCTAGCAGAAAACAAAAAAGACCACGAACACACGCCACCCCCGGTGACGAACACCTACAGGAAGTTTTTTTTGGCCAACTTGTGACGGTGTCGCATACTGTATGCCTCTACCATAACGGTTTGACACCTTGAAAACGATACATTTGAAAACTGCCTTTTTCATTAATGGAGAAAACAAGAAACTGATACTATTTGCTCGCGCAACGGACTAAGGACCAGAGTCCAAAGACAGGCAGGGACAGAGTCGGACAGGGACACAAAACAGACAGGTAGATTAGATAGACAAACAGCACATGCAGATAATAGACAAACACGGTTAGACAGACAGACAGACAAGACAGACAGACAGAATAGGACAGATAAATAGATTAGGAATAGAAACAGACACGATAGCGGGACAGACAGAGGGACAGGAAAAAAGACAGTAAACTTGGAGATTCTTCTATGCTGTAAGTGGAGGGATTTTAATGTTTGATATTTAAAAATCCCTCTTTTTCATTTACCTCCTCCCACCACCACCAACCCCACCCCCGTCCATTACTGCCCCCCCCCCCCGCACCCCCCCCCCCCCCCCCCTCCCCAACACACCTAACCCCCACACCCCACCACCCCAACCCCCCCACCCCCCAACCCCCCCCCCACCCCAACCCCCGTTTTGATTTCTCCTCTCTTCGTCTGTTCCTTTTCTTCTCCCCCCCCCCCCCCCCCCCCCCCCCCCCCCCACCCCCCCCCCCCCCCCACACCCCCCCCACCCCCCCCCCCACCCACCCCCCCCCCCCCCGTCCCTAGCAAACTTTTGTTGTTGGGTTGTATTTTGTTCAAGAAGTCGTTGTTTAACATCGAAGGAAAGGAGAGAAATACTTCACATACGTACATGGCGTAACGTACGTACGTGCACAACACACACACACACACAAAACACACACACACACACATCACACACACGCACGCACGCACGCACGCACGCACGCACGGCACCATGCAGCATACATACATACATACATACTACATCAATACATACGTACATACATAAACACACAGATACAATAGATAAACACAGAGGACAGAGAAGCAACATCTTCCTCTTGGATATTTCTGGCCAGGTATTAAAAATCACTGCAGCACTGGCATGATTAAAACCAGTCGTGTATTGACTGCCCAGTAATTCCTCCTTTGTAACCTGTGTGTGTGTGTGTTGTGTGTGTGTGTGTGTGTGTGTGTGTGTGTGTGTGTGTTTTGGCGCGCGGCGCGCGTGTGTGTGTGTGTGGTGTGGTGTGTGTTGTGTGTGGTGTACGCGTACGGACGTACTTGTCGTTGTTTGTTGTTACTGTTGTTGTGGAAAGTTGTGTGTGTGTGTGTGTGTGTGTGCGTGTGTGTGTGGTGTGTGTGTGTGTGTGTGTGTGTGTGTGTGTGTGGCGCGCGCGCGGCGCGCCGCGCGCGCATATCTGTAATTCCTTTTTACTTACAAGTCCTTTGTATCTGTACTGCTATGTCATCTACGAGTATTTGGTTCACAAGTGTTCATTAAAAAATGACAGGAAAAGAAGGAAAGAAAGAAACAAAGGAGAAAGGGGGAATAACTACGGAAGAAACGAAGATACGAACAAAGAAAAAAAAAGGAAGAAAGAAAGAACAAATGACTGAAAGAAAGAAAAGAAATAGAACTGAAGAAAGATAGAAAGATAGAAAACAAAGCGCCCATAGAGAAGAATTTTTTGATAAAAACCGGTTCTAAACGACTGGGAAAGAAAAAAAACGAGAGATACGAGAGAGAGAGGGAGGAGAGAGAGGAGAGAGAGAGAGAGGAGAGATAGAAGAAGAAGAAGAAGAAGATGGAAGAAAAAAGAAGAATGAGGGAGGAGGGAGGAAGAGGGACAGGAGGAGAAGAAGGAGGAGGATGAGGACGAAAAAGACGAAGACTTACAAGAAGAAGGAGAAGAAAAGAAGAACTATGAGGAAGAGGAGGAAGAAGGAGGATGAAGGGGGAAGAAGCAAACGAAGGAAGAAGAAAACTAAAAAGAAGAAGAAGCGAAACTTAAAGGCAGAAGAGAGGAGGAAGAAGAAGAGACAGCAACCACGAGACAACGCGTCGAAGAAGATTCGTCCCAACGCTATGAGGTCTTCACTCAGCCAATTTTCAGCTGATCATCAGTCAAGCGGCCACTCCATCCATCCATCCATCCATCCATCCATCGTACCAAGACCATCACATCCCCTTGACACACCACCATGGACTGGGGCTCGCGAGTGAGTATGGCTATTTATTTCTTCTTCTGAAGGGAGGCTAGGCGAAGTCACAGGTTGTAACATGGCTATGGCAAAATGAAAAAAAAAAAAAAAAAAAAAAAAAAAATCCCTCGGTTGGACGGAGGAAAATGCAAGGGATAACCAAAACTGACAACACCTGAATATCATCGAAAAACGTTTTGTGTGATTTGGTTGGTTGGGTGGTTAGGGGTGGGGTGGGTTGGTTGTTGGTTGGTGGTTTTGTGATAGGGGAGTGGGGGGTGGTGGTGGGTGGTGGGTTGATTGGTGGGTGGGTGGTGGGATGGTTGGTTGGTGACCGGGGG
>JADBJO010000810.1:550000-552500 GCA_016801955.1 Conus betulinus | reverse complement strand
GAGAGAGGAGGGAGAGAGACGAGATGAGAGAGCGCCTGAGAGCGAGAGAGAGAGGAGAATGAGGAGAGGAGAGGAGAGAGAGAGAGACGGAGAGAGAGTGAAAGGCACGAGGAGAGGGAGAGAGAGAATAAGAGAGAGAAAATGAGGAGTGGATAGATAACAACCGAGAGAAGAAATAGAAGATAGAGAATTAAGAGAGGGAGAGACAGGAGAAAGAAGATAATTGAGGAGAAAGTGAGTGATAGAAGAGAGATGAGACAGAGAGAAGTGGGGGGGAGAGAGCAGCCAATACTTCAGACAGAGAGACAATACAAAGCGAAGAGTGTTATGTGTGTGTGTGTAGAAAGAGGAGAGAGAGAGAGAAAGAGTAAGAAAGCAGAGAGCAAGCGGAAAGAGAGAGAGAGAGCATAGGGAAGCCTAAGAAGCCCCGAACCTAAATCGCCGGTTGCAGACGTATAGACCGACACGTCCAATTCTACGAGACACTATTGACGAGAACGGCTCCCAGCCTCCACATGACGCCAACCATCAGTGTCGCCAATCGCCATTCAGACATTACGCCGAACAGCCATCCTGGACGAGGAATACTACCAAAACGCCACAGCCCAACAATCGGAATCCTGTGTGTGATAGGATGATTTTGTGAGTTGAGGCGGACGGGCCACCCTTGGGGGATTGTGTGTGGTGGTTTGGGAGGTGATGATGATATTAAAGTTGGAGTGAAAGTGGTGGTTGGTTGGTGGTGGGTGGTGTGTCAATGATGATTATAGGTGCATGCTGATGATAGATGATGATACAGAAACAATCGACATTAGCAAGGGGAGGAGGATAGTGGCGGTACGGAGGCGAGTAAGACCAGATCGCAGTTTTTGTGTGAAATCAGACTGGAAGTTATGTCATGTTTTTCTTCTTGTTTCTTTGCTATTGTTGTTTTGTTTGATGCGTATGTTGTTAATTAAGTTGATGATTGTTATGTCTGTTGTATGATAGGGGTAGTTGCTGTCTATTACGCCTTCCTCTCCTCCCCCCCCCACCCCCCCCCCCCGCCACCTTTTCTCCAACCATCTCCCCGTCCTCCGCACTCCTCTTCCCTGTACGTTAGTCGTCGTCGTCATCATCGATC
Organism: Conus betulinus; assembly: GCA_016801955.1. Lineage (NCBI taxonomy): Eukaryota > Metazoa > Mollusca > Gastropoda > Neogastropoda > Conidae > Conus > Conus betulinus. Next base: position 551,377 of record JADBJO010000810.1, on the reverse strand, counting down.
ATCATGCAGCATCATCATCATCATCATCATCATCTCATCATCTCTTCTTCTTCTTCTTATTCTTTTCTTTTCTTTTTTATTTGTTTCTTCTCTTCTCTTCTTTTCTTTCTTTCCTTTCATATTATCTTTCTTCTCCAACTCCTCCTCCTCACTGTCTCCTCCTCCTCCCCCTCCTCATCCATCCTACCATCACATCCTTCTTCTTCTCGTCTTCTTCTTCTTCTTCTTCTTCTTCTCTTCTCATCCTTCTCCTTCTTCTCGCGTTCTTCTTCCTCTTCTTCTCCTTCTCTTCCGCTTTCTTCTTTCTTTCTTCGTTTCTTTCTCTTCTTTTCTTCTCTTCTTCCATCTATCTTCTTTTTCTACCTGTTATGATGTTGTTCTTTTATTTGCTTCCTCCTCCCAGCACATCCCCTCGCATCCGCAGCCTCCCACCTTTAAAATTCTTTTGCTGTTGGTTAGTCTGATTCCGTCTTCCTCTTGCACTTTTGTTTCTGTTCTTTCTTAATCTATTACCTTTTTCCACATCTTCGTCTCTTCTCCGTCCTCTCATAGCTTATGTTCAATTCCTTTGTTCCTGTTTACTTTTTTCTTTCTTCATCATATCGTGCTTTCTTCACTCCTTCTTTTTTTTCTTTCTTCTTCGTCGTTATTCTTGTGTTTGTTCCTTTCCTTTCTACAAACTGCTCGCCTAACTTCCTCTCCCTCTCTCTTGTTCAAACCATCTTCTTTTGTAACACATCAGTTTTTTTGTCAGAGTAACCCTTCTGCTTCTCCGTCGTCCTTGTAATACACATCTTGGTTCACCTAGAGTATCCTCAAACCCTTCCTCTGTTCAAACTTCTTACATTACTATCTATTCTTTCCATCTCCTTCTTTATTCCGTATATCTTTCTTCTTTCTCTTTTTTTATCTTACACTTTCTTTCATTGCCTTCTTTGTTCTTATACACATACAATGCATCTGTCCATCGCTCTGTCTTTTTTTTTTTTTTTTATACACCCCTTGTTTTGTTTTCTTCCCCTTTCAACCATTATACTATTCTTTACGTTTGTTCGTGGATAAAGGTACATATAAAAAAATATCTTAAATCCGTTCTCTCAATATACCTTTCTTTTTTCATTCTTCGTCTCAAGTCCCAAACAATTCCCACATCTCCTCCTCGTGGCTTGTTGTTGTTGAAGCTTGATATAGTGTTCTTCTCAGTTTCGTTTCTTAATTGTATATCTATTGTTGAGTTGATTATGTTTATGTCACATGGTGTTCATTGTTCGTATGGGACACACACTAGTTGTATGTCATTTACATTTTCTACACATCTATACTTCCTAGTTACTTCTTCCCTTATCCTCCTCCTCCTCCTCCCTACCTCCTCCCTCC
>JADBJO010000810.1:540000-542500 GCA_016801955.1 Conus betulinus | reverse complement strand
CCCCCCACAACCTTGTGATATTTCCCCTGCTCCTCTGCCACTCCTCCTGTCTGACTGTCTGTATTAACTGATGCTGTAATGTCTGTCCTGTCTGTATCTCGTCCGTCTGTCTCTTCTCCGTCTCTCTCTCTCTCTCTCTCTCTCTCTCTCTCTCTCTCTCTCTCTCTCCTCCCCCCACTCCTGCTCAAATATATGCAAAATGAGTAATTCCCTTAAATAATTACAGTACATTCGAAAACAAACAAAAAACAAGGAACGAAATTAGGTGGGTCAAATCCTACAAGGAAGGGGGAGGGGGGGGGGGGGGGGGCTTAAAAACGAAAGCGTTTCGAGAGAAGGAAAAAAAAAAAAAAAAACACTGCTAGTTCAGGTACTACACGTGCAAAAAACGCCCCAGTGTCAAAGTTGAGGTGGTGGATATTTCTGACCGAGGCAGTCTGAAAGGGAAAACGACTATGGACGTCGGAACTCGCGTTCTTGTCGGGGAGGAACGAGAAGTGGCAGAGTAAATTGTTCAGGGGTGTTAAAAGGTATGGCATTCACTTATTTCTGCCTTCAAAAAAAAAAAAAAACCCACAACTAGTGTGTTGGCTATGCATGACTGGACTGATGAGGTCCAAATTTCGGCCGTTCCGCTTCGACTGGTTAAAGGAGTTTTTATTCTGCTTCTGCTTAAAGGAACAGTTGAATTACTAGACCGCCAGAATGCAAGACAACCGAACAAGAATCTCGATCTATAGTTCTTTATCAGGCAAAAAAAGAAAAAAAAACAAACATTCAAACATCAACAACAACAACAACAACAAACAAACAACAACAAACAAGCAACTACGATAAGTAAGACGCGGCGGTGGAAAAAAACAAGTGTAGAATTCCAAGGCTGACTTTTAAATTTGCTTTGAAATGTTCAAACTTGGTTTTCAGACTTTCATATATACAATTAAAAACTTTCCAGCTGGTCTCAAAAAGTTTGAAGTTCTGAGGAGGGACACAACACACACACACACCCACACACACACACACACACACACACACACAACACACACACCACACACACACACACACACACACACACACACACACACACACACACAACACACACAGCCAGAGACAAGACAGAGAGGCAGAGAGACACACAGACGAACACTGAGAGTAGAAGGAGAGGCCCTAGAGACGAGAGAGAGGTTTGAGAGAGGATGACGAGGAGAGGAGAAGAGAGGGAGTAGAGAGAGGAGAGAGAGAAAAGGAGTATATGCATGTATGTGTGTGAGCCCTCCGCATTCTAAAATGGCCCTTACTTTTTTTTTACCGCGACATAAAGCCCAAAACTACTCAAGTTAATCTGGGTAAAGATAACTGATGTAAACATGGCATACATTCCTGAGCATCGTCGTGGGAAGTACTGACATAATACGCTGAAGTCCCAGGTTTTTTTTTTTTTTGTTGTTGTTTGTTTGGATTGTTTGAATTTTGTTTTTGTTTTGTTTTGTTTTTTTTTTTTTGCCCAGGACACATCCACCCAGTCACAACACAACTAGAAGGGCAAAGGAGAGACCGCAGACCTCCGTCAAAGTTGAACAGATTCAGGATGCGCTCTCAGACCAGCATCTGCACCAGAACGTAAAACGAGTTCGACCTTAGTACACAGTCTCTGTTTCCACAAAGTTGTGTGAAAATGGGTTCGTCGTAGTGTTTGGGGCGAGAGACATAGCTGGGGAGATCCGGAATTCACTGTTCTGCCCCTATCCGCGTAACGGATCCGCGCGCCCAGATGTAACGGGGGGCGTGGTTACATCCTGCCACTACCAAATTCCTTCTTTCCACCAAATTTGGCGAAAAATCAGTTTCCGTGGTTTTTGCGTGATCTTATTCAGGGGATCCTGCATCGATCCGTTGTTTGGAGGAGAGGTGCAGGACGTGTCGGTCCAAAATGGGTTTGGCTTATTCTTTGTCCACCCGTTTTTTTTTTCGTTTGTTTGTTTGTTTTTTTTTTTTCTTCCGCCTAGGGTTTCGTAAACTCGATTCCCTGATTTCCGCGTCAACTTGCTCACAGATAAAAGCGTGAGACCAGCAGATGCCATGTGGGAAAACAAGTCTCCGAGGCTGGAGGAAGGAATATCCACGATGAAAGCAACGACCGAACTTAAAGGATTACGTTTGTAACACGTCGTGTGTGACGTCGTCGGACATGATCATCAAATCACAGGCCCAGATCGCTGGCTTTTCTTTCAAACACAGGTGCCTTCAGGCGACGAGGCAAAGTCGCGCGACGGATGGACGCAGGTTAAAGGGGATTTTCACTGCCCTAACCTGACATTTTGCGTGCGTGATGGATGGTAGACTGCGTGTGCCAAACTTTCCGTAGATATTTGAGGCCCCCACTTCCACTCTCCAATTATCACTGTGGTGATACAGATCCCAACTGCTGATCCTAACATGCAGGCACGCACACACGAACACATGCGTGTGCGCATGCACAAACCTGCGAGCGCGCGCGCGC
>JADBJO010000810.1:522500-535000 GCA_016801955.1 Conus betulinus | reverse complement strand
AGGGATTCAAACCAGAAATCCTCTGAAGAAAAAAAAAAACATCAGCACTGTCCAGCCTAAAACCTGAAACACAAGATTGTGTTCCTGTATTCACTTGTATACACTATTTTTCTGTTTCCATGCGAAACATGCACTCTCAGAGTGAATAAAAAAAAGAAGAATCCAATGCAAAGAAATGAGGTGTTAACCGCAAAATACTGAATATGTTACTAATCGTATTACCAATGAACAAGTGCGTCAAACTATCAAGCCACACAGATCGATCCACAAGAAGATATGCTGACATCAACCAAGAAAAGTAAATTACGGTAGTACGGCCGTGTGATAGAATCCAATGGCTTTGATGAAACAGTCCTCTGGGGACCTGTGAGGAAGAGAGACAGAGGGAAGACAGAGCAAAAACAATTGATGGGTAGACAATAGTTGAGAGTGGACAGGGAAAGCATCTGCTCAGACCCACGGCTTAGGACACTGCCGACAGCTGTGGAGGTGCTCTAGTGAACTGGTCTCCAGTGCAGCACTCCGGCGACTTCCCACAGAGTTGAGGGAGGAGAAGAAGAAGAAAATGTGAAAGAGACAGACACGAAAAACAAAAAAAAGTTTGAACAAGTCTCTGCTGAAACTTTTCTCTTTTTATACCAACAGGAGGAATGCTTTTAAACAGCTGCAGTTCAGACAGCAAATCTTTTCCGTTTACCGACTGACAGCCCAGAAAACAAACAAACAAACAACAACAACAAATAGTAAAGTCCTTTGATTTCGTCCACAAAATAAGGGTGCTTCTCATACCCGACAGGACCGAAAATAAAAGTATATCTGCTTGAGCGCACACGTGATCTCATTGCCAAACTCGCTGCGGGCTCTAGAGGCAGCGATGCATGGCGGAGGAGGGAACGAGAGTCACGAGCATATGGGACAGCCTCTGTCCCCCCTCTGTTCAAGTGGATCTGCAGAGCTGCGGGCTTAATATCCAGTCGGGGCTGTTCTTTCAAGGTTTAACAGCTTCGGAAGGAAGGTGAGTATGGCAGAATCTCTCTCTCTCTCTCTCTCTCTCCTCTCTCTCGCTCTCTCTCTCTCTCTCTCTCTCCTCTCTCTCTCTCTCTCAATCTTCCCGCGTTCCACTTGCTATCGTCCAGGAATCGGCCTCGTTACCAGCAGCTCATGTAGAGTTAATGAGTCGGCAAGGAAACAGTTTCAAACGGGCAGGCGGGGTATTTGAATGGGCTTGATCACAGCTGCTGTGAGGACGTGTGAAATGAAGGTGGGGCTTAACGGCTTCCTCCCGTCCCCTCCCCATCCCCCGTCCCCACGGGGATCCCTGCGTGTTGCTCTTCCCTCCCCCTCCATCTTTAATCCCTTTTATCCCCCCCCCCCCCCCCCCCATCATCACCATCATCACCATCACCACCACTCCCTCCCACCTCCTCTCCAACATGTTCCTCTTAAAGATACGGGCAAGGCTTAAGAGACGTTGACGTTTATACCAAAGGTGAATGAAAGCGTTTTATTTCCTGTTAATCAATCAATTAATAATGAAATACCAGGCTGGTAACATTTATTGATTAATGCATAAATACCAGCAACCTCTGTATTTGACGTTTCTGTTTTCGGGCACAGTTGTCAGTCACGAAGATGGTGCTGTTAAGTATCAGAACCGTTTCATTCCAGAACCATCAGAACATAATGCCGTTAGCTTGCCGTTGACTCATAAAGTAGTTATGGATTCTTTTCAGATACTCGTGCTAGTACAGTAAAATACAATGTATCCAAAACATTAAAATGCAATTAAAAAAAAAAAAAAAAGCAATACAACACAGCGCCGTGCAGTACAAGACAAAACATCACAACATTATACAGTTATACACTGTCAGAAATCACACACTCACGCACTCCCGCGCGAGTGCGCGCGCGCGCGCACGCACACACACACACACACACACACACACACACACACACACACACACACACACACACACACACACACACACAAACACACACACACACACACACACACACCCACACACACACACACACACACTCACAGAGAGAGAGAGAGGGGGGGGGGGGGCAGACAGTCAGAGAGAGAGAGAGGCAGGTAGGCAGATAAGTGTGATACCCTGTTTACAGCTCTCAAAGCTCACGACAGAACCCGATTCCACTTCATATCTTCAAAGCACCTCTCGGCACAGCAGGCCGGCTTCGCCATGACAAAAACATTAACCCATATAATGTTCCACACAGTTTGAGGGAGGAGGAGGAGAAGCAGGAAGAAGAAGAGGAGGAGGAGGAGGAAGAAAGAATATGGGGAGAGAGAGAGGGGGGGGGAGAAGAAAGAGAAAAAAAGAGAGAGGAGTGAGAGAGAGAGGGAGGGAGGGAGAAAGAGAGAAAAGAAGGAGGGAGAGAGACAGAGGGAGAGAAAGAGAGAGAAGAGCTCTAGAGTGAGAGGAGTGGGAGGGAGAAAGAGATCGAGTCGAGAGAGAGAGAGAGAGAGAGAGAGGGGGGGGGGATACAGAGAGGGAGAAAGAGGGAGAGAGAGAGAGAGAGAGAGAGACGAGAGAGGAAGAGAGAGAAAGAGGGAAAGAGAAGAGAGAGAGAGAGAGAGAGAGAGAGAGAGAGAGAGAGAGAGACGGGGAGGGGCTGCCAGGCAGACGGTGAGTGAGAGAAAGAGTATAAGAGGATGAATATAAAAAAGAAAGAGAAGGAGGAGTGTGTGGACTGAGCTGAAAAAAGAAGGAATAGGATGAAACAGTATTGGTGAAATTGGAGGAGAAGAAGAAGAAGAAAGGAGGAGGAGGAGGAGGAGAGGAGGAGAGGGAGGAGGAGGAGGAGGAAGAGAGGAAGAAGAGGAGAAAGAAAGAAGAAGAAGAGGAAAGAAAATGAACATTAAAAGATTAAGGCCGACAAACAACAAACGACGGAAATCATCTCGCAGTTTGTGGTCGAAAACTTTTATCTGCAGAAGTGACGGGCCAAGCCCCCCAAAACCAACAAACACGATTTAGAGGGCGAAGCTTCTCAACTGCTAGAGAAGTTTATAATACACAGTGTTTCGTTTCTGAAAACGATCCTCATCTCACCCCCTACCCTCCTCACCCCTACCCCTATTCCTCATCCCCCCCCCCCCACCTAAACCACCACCATCTTCCCCCCCCCCCCCCCCACCCATCTCCCCGCTGGTTTGGGGGTTTGCTTTTTTTTTTTTTTTTTTGTTCTGTGTAAGACACAGATGAAAATGTTCTAAAGTTTGCCAAGTGAAGCTGTTTACTTCCTTATGTATCGTGTGTAAGGGGTAAGGCTGGCCCCTCCTCCCCAACTACCAACCTCCCCCCCCCTCCCCCCCCCCCCCCCCCCCCCCCCCCCCCCCCCCGCGCCCATCTCCTCTCATCTTTCTGTCTGCTTTTTTTTTTTTCTTGTTTTCTTTTCTTTCCTGCCCTTTCCTTTGTTTTAGGTATGTACACGTTTGTTTTATTTCCTTTCTTTCTCTTCGGCTTTTTTTTTTCTTTTTATTCCCTCCCTTTGGTATTCCTTGCTGTCTTGGTCCGTTCGTTTTTTCTATTCATCTTTCTCAACTTTCCGTGTATTTTATCCGTCATTCGACACTCACTACGTTTCTCTGTGTCTGTCTCTGTCTGTCTGTCCTTCTCTTATTCTCCTTCTGTCCTTAGTCTCTGTGACTGTCTGTCTGTCTGTCAGTTTGTTTTTTTGTTTTGCGTGCGTGTGTCTGTCTGTCTGTGTCTGTCTGTCTGACTGTCTGAATGTCTCTCTCTCTCTACTGAATGTCTCTCTCTCTCTCTGTCTCTGTCTCTCTCTCTCTCTCTCTCTCTCTCTCTCTCTCTCTCTCTTTCTCTTTCCGTGTCCATGTCTGTCTGTCTGTCTTTGTCTCTCTTTCTGTTTGTTTGTTTTGTCTGTCTGTCTCCCTCTCTCTTACTCCCCCCCCCTCCCTTTCTCTCTCTCTATCTGCGCTGTGTGTGTGTGTGTGTGTGTGTGTGTGTGTGTGTGTGTGTGTGTGTGTGTGTGTGTGTGTGTGTGTGTGTGCGGGTGTATGTGTGTGCACGAGTGCGTACGTACGCATGTGTGTATGTGCATGAGTGCGTGCGTGCATGTATGCGTGTGTCTGTCTGTTTGTCTGTCTGTCTGTCTCTGTTTCTGACACTGCCTCTATGTCTCTCTTTCTCTGTCCTCGCTTCCGTCTCACGGTCTCTGTTTTTTTGTATCTCTCTTTGTTTATCCCTGTGTCTCTGTCTGTCTGTCTGTCTGTCTGTCTGTCTGTCTGGCTCTCCTCTCTCTGTACCCTCTTACTCTGTCTCTGTCTCTCGCTGTGTCTCTCTCTCTGTCTCTCTTTCTCTCTCTCTCTCTCTCTCTCTCTCTCTCTCTCTCTCTCTCTCTCTCTCTCTCTCTCTCTCTCTCTCTCCTGGCGCCAACACACACACACGGTTGAGAAAACCCAAAAAAAAAAAGCTTTCGGAGAGCAGGGGCGGATCGCTTCTTTCAATGTTGGAACAGGGGATGGCCAGTTTTTCTATTTATAGATCTACCAAGGCTGGCAACAACAACAGCAACAACAACAGGAACAACATCTTGCCGATTATAGGAGGGATGGCGGGTCTGAAGGAGGAGAAGGGAGAGGAGCAAGCATCGAAACATTCTCTTCATCGAATGATGCAAGCTTGCCAAAAAGTCGTTGAACTGCTAGCTAGAGAAGACGGTTGGAGAGGAAAGAGTGGTGGATGGGGGGGGGGGGGGGGGGGGGGGGGGGGGGGGGGTTGCGATGGAGAGAGGGGACGGGGATGGGGGGGGAGGGGAGAACAATGCATGATCTGTACATTGTTTTCCCCCTTCCAGCCCAAGGACGTACTTTTCTGACTTTCGTGTGTGTGTGTGTGTGTGTGTGTGTGTGTGTGTGTGTGTGTGTGTGTGTGTGTGTGTGTGTGTGTGTGTGTGTGTGTGTGTGTGTGTGTGTGTGTGTGTGTGTGTGTGTTGTGTGTGTGTGTGTGTGTATGCGTGTGTGTGTGTGTGTGTGTGTGTGTGTGTGTGTGTGTGTGTGTGTGTGTGTGTGTGTGTGTGTTTCCCCAGAATGCTGTTTTTTTTTTTGTGTTGTTATAACGCTTTCAACGTTTTCTTTGTTTATTTTCTTTTCATTTTTCCCCCCTTCTTCTTCACCACCCAAGTGGGCCAGGCGAGGGGAGGAAGGGAAGGGGTAGGGGAGGTGCAGAGTAGGTCGGTACCCCTTGGAACCACCTCCTTCCTCCCTCTTCTACCCATACCCCCCCCTCCCCCACACATACACCCCACCCCACCCCCTCACCCCCCCGACTCCACCATCCCCCGTTCCTGCCGCTCACCGCTAATCCAACTCTGGAGAAACTTCATAAGACAGGTGTTTCCTTTCTGACACCGATACCGCCTTGGCTTTCTCGCTGAACCGCGATGACGAAGAAAGAGGTTGAACTTGAAAGGATATGTTTTGCTTAGAGCGAAGCTGACTGTAGCCACACGTATCGTATGAATTACATAAATGATTTTCTTTCTTTCTTTTCTTTCTTTTCTTTCTTTCTTTCTTTCTTTTTCTTTCTTTTCTTTCGTTTTTTCTTTTCTTTCTTTTCTTTCTTTTATTTCTTGCTTTTCTTTCTTTCTTGTCTTTTTTTTCATTTTTATTTCATTTTCTTTTCTTTTCTTTCTTTCTTGCTTTCTTTCTTTCTTTTCTTTTCCTTTCTTTTTTCTTTCTCTCTTTTCCTTTCTTTTTTTTTCTTTCTTTTTTTTCTTCTTTCTTTCCTTTCCTTCTTCTTTCTTCCTTCTTTCTTTCTATTCTTTTTTTTTTTTTTTTTTTTTTTTTTTTAAAGTTTTTTTCCTTTCACGTTTTCTTTCTTTTCTACAAGCAAGAACTATTAAAGGATAATTTTTTACTAAAGCGAAGGAGAATTCAGTAAGGGGTATCGTATGCAACACACAAATCATTTTGTCCTTTTTTTTTCCTTTTTTTTTTTTTTTTTTTTTTTTTTTCCTTTTACGTGGATGACATATTAAAGGACAGCTTGATAAAAAAAAAATTGCTTACACCTGCACGTTTTTTCTACAAACACATAAATAGCCTATTTTTTTTTTTCCTTTTTTTTCTTTCGTTTTCTTTTTCAATCTTTGTTCTCTTTCCGACTTTTCTTTGTCATTTTCTATTTTTTTTTTCTTTATTCCTTTAGACCGTGAAATTTTAAAGGGAAAGTTTGCTAAAAGCTAAGCTTCTGCAGCCGTATATTTTGTATGCAAATCACATATTACTTTCTCTTCCTTTCTTTCTTTGTTTCTTTCTTTTCTTTTCTCTACTTTTTTTCTATGTGTTTGTCTTGCGGTTTGTTTTTTTTTTTTTTTTTTTTTTCTTTCTCTTCTTAAGGGATGAAATATGAAATGTTGTATGTGCTAAAACAAAACTTCTTGTAGCTACATCTCACTGTGTGCAAAAAACACGTTACCTTTTTCCTTTCTTTCTTTCTTTCTTTCTTTCATTCTTAAGAGGATGAAACACTAAAAGTTTGCTGAAAATAAGCTGCTTACAGCTACGCACGTTGTATGCTAAACGCAAGTTACTACTTTCTGTTCGTTTTTGTCTGTCTGTCTGTCTGTCTGTCTTTCTTTCTTCAGAGGATGAAGCACTACAAGTCTGCTGAAAGTAAGCGGCAAAACGCAAATGACTTCCTTCTTTCTTGAGACGGTTAAGTACTAAAGGTCGTCTGCTGAAAACGAAACTTCTTCGTCTACATCCTTTGAGGGCAAAATATTCTTCTTTTTTCTTTTTTCTTTCTTTCTTTCTTTCTTCTCTTTCTTTCATTCCCTTCTTTCTCTTGACGAATTACGCTGAACAAAGAATACGTTGATGTATGAAGAGTAAACACTGCCGAGTGAAGACACTTTCCCGTGTTGTATACGAAACAGTCTTTCTTGTTGTTGTTGTTGTTGCTGTTGCTGCTGCTGCTGATGATGATGATGATCATGATCATGGTGTTGTTGTTGTTGTTACTTTGTTGTTAAACTTCGGATTGCATGTTATGTCCTTCTCTGTTTTGTATTTCCTGCGTGCTTTTCTGTAGATTGATCTGTAGATTGACCTCTATTTCCGCCTCTTGTCTTTTTGTTTCCTCCTATTTATTTGTCTTTTATTAGTTTCTGTCTTTGTTGTCCTGTTTGAAGTGAAACTGCGTTTTCCTTAGAATATTTGCAAGCTCTCCCCCCCCACCCCCACCTTTTTTTTTTTTTTTTAGATCCTCTCTCTCTCTCTCTCTCTCTCTCTCTCTCTCTCTCTCTCTCTCTCTCTCTCTCTCTTCTATCTCCTCTCTCTCACCTCATCCTCTGTCCTCTCTACCTTCAACTCTCTGTCCATCTCTCTCTCCACACTCACTCTCTCTCTCCCTCTCTCTCTCTCCCTTCCTCCCTCTCTCTCTCTCTCTCTCCCCTCTCTCTTCCCCCCCCCCCCTCTCTATCTCTCTCTCTCTCACTGTCCGTTTACCTTTCATCTCTGTCAATTTCTCTCTTCCTGGTAATCTCCTCTCCTCCCCTCTTCCCTCCCTCTCTCTCTCTCCTCTCTCCCTCCCTCCCTCTCTTTCTCTCGCCTTTTAATGTGTTCCAAGAATAGTTTTTTAAATACCCCCCTCTCTGTCTGTCTGTTGTTTGTCTCCATCTGTGTCTATCTCTCTAATCATCGTCCATCTCTCTCTTCTCTCTCTCTCTCGCTCTCGCTCTCTGTTTGTCGCTCTCTCTGTCTCTCTCCTCTCTCTCTCTCTCTCTCTCTCTCTCTCTCTCTCTCTCTCTCTCTCTCTCTCTCTGCCCAAGGCAGCAAAATATACACATCAATCAGTCTGTTACAGACCCAGTTTATCCTAAATAGGTGAGAAGGCGGAGGTTAGAGGGAGCAATTGGGGGCAGAGGAGGGTGGGACGGGAGGGGGGAGACAAGGGAGGCGGTGGGGGGGGGGTGGGGGTGGGGAAGCGAAAAGACGGAGAAGAATCATGGAGGAAAACATCGTGAAGCAAGTTTTCACACCACACACACACACACACACACACCACACACACACACACACACACACCCACAACACACACACACACACACACAAACACACACACACACACACCCACACACACACACACACACACACCACACACACACACACACACACAAACACACAAACACACACACACACACACACACCACACACACACACACACACATACACACACACACACACCACCACACACACACCACACACACACACACACAACACCACACACACCCACACACACACACACACACACACACACACACACACACACACACACACACCACACACACAACCACACACACACACACACACACACACACACACACACACACACACACACACACACACACACCACACATCACCTACGCAACTGCGACTGGCCAAGGAGCATGTGTCATTGCAGAGAATATATACGTATATGAAACAAAGTCCTCTTTTTGTAGCAACCACCCCCCCTCCCTCCGGCCCCTTCCGGCTCCCTCCCCCTCCCTCCTACCTCTCAAGGCTGATCTCCCCCGTTATCTGCCAAGACCATCTGGGCTGCTTGGATAAAAGAAAATAAAGAAATAAAAAAAAAGAAAGGAAAAAAGAAAACTGTCGGATGATGAAGTTAGTAGATAGCAAGTGACAGAGACATAAGGGGACTAAGGTTGGCGCGAGGATAGGGGGGGGGGGGGGGGGGGGGGGGGGGGGGGGGGGGGGGGGGGAGAGGGGGGGACGGAGGGGAGAATTGGTGAAGTGGGGTGGGGGTGGGGGGGGGGGGAAGAAGGAATTGGGGGAGGGGAGGGGAGGGGGGAAGAGGGAGGAGTGAAAAGGTGGGTAGCTTATCAATAGATACGCCTGATGGCAGATGAGAAAGGGTGGGACTTGGGGGTTCGCTCTTTCTCCGCCCTCCCTTTCCGTCACCCCCCACCCCCCCACCCCACTCCACCACCCCCCTCCACTCGCCTCCCACACCACCACCCGCATCAGCCCCTCCACCCCAAGTTTCGCCTCACCTTCCCCGCCTTATGTCATAACAGAGAGAGAGAGAGAGAGAGGGGGGGGGGGGGGGACGGGTGTTGCAACCCGGTTCGTTTCTTCTCTGTCTTCGGGGTGGATATCAATCTCCTCTCGCGCCCCCTTATTCCCTCCCTCCCCCCCCCCCCCCCCCCCCCCCCACCCACACACCACACCCCATAACCCCTTCTCCATTCCTCTTTATTTTTTTTTATGCGGGTGGAACTGAGAGTGTGATGAGGGCAGTGGGTAGGAATTGATGGGGAAGGGAGGGAGGGGAGGGGGGGGTGGAGGGAGCGGTATGGAAGGGTGAGGGAGGCGAGGTGATGATGGTGGAGAGGGTGGGAGTTTTGTTTAAAATGTCGGATCAGACAGAGAACAAAACAGGTTGCTAGGTTCGTGTCTGGGGTATGACGATAGTCCATAGACACACAGACGCACATACACATTGGCACGCGCGCGCACATACGCGCGCACGCGCACAATACACACACTCACGCACTCTCGCGTGCACACACACACACACACCGCACACATACTCACAACATACACACACGCACACATACACAACACACACACGCACTCACACACACACACACACACACACACACACACAACACACACACACACACACACACACACACACACACACAAACACACACAAGTGAGTGACTAAGAATACATCTCTCTGTCGGCCTGATCGTCTCTCTCACTGTCTGCCTCTCTCTCCCTCCCCTCCCTCCCTCCTCTCTCTCTCTCTCTCTCTTTCTCTCTCTCTCTTCTTTTCTTTTCTTTCCTCTCTTTTCTTTTCTTTTTATATTCTTTTTCTACTTGCCATGTATGTCGAATGGAATCGTCAAACAAAATTCCAAGATGTGATCATGTAAAAATGTCATCTTTTCTTTTCTTTTCTTTCTTTTCTTTCTTTTCTTTTTCTTTTTCTTTCTTCTTTCTTTCTTTCTTTCTTCTTTCTTTCTTTACTTTTTTTTTTTTATGTATTTTTGCCATGTGTTGTGTCAAAAAGAAACGACAAAAAAAAAAGACTCACCCCAAAACATGTCCATGTAAAGTTGTTTTTTTCTGTCTTTTTAAATTTTATTTTCATTTTTTTTTTTCGACGTGAATTTGCGAAGTATGTCAAAAAGAATCGTCAAGAAAAGCCCACCCCAAAGTATGATCATGTAAAGTTCTCTCTCTCTCTCGCTCTCTCTCTCTCTCTCTCTCTCTCTCTCCTCTCTCTCTCTCTCTCTCTTCCTATCTATTTTTTTTTTTTTTACTTTTCTTGCTAGTATATCAGAGAGAATCGTGAAGGAAGATCCGCCTCCAAAGTGATCATGGAATTTTTCTTTTTTCTTTCTTCGTTTCTTTTTCTTTTTTTTTTTTTTTGTTTATTTTTCTTTTTTTCTTTTTTTTTTTTTTTTTTTTTCATTTCAAGATCGATTCAGTTTTGTTTTGATGTTTTTGTTTTTTTTTTTTTTTTTTTTTCTTTGCGAACCGTTTTTTTTTTTTCTTTATTTCGTGGTATGGTCTCCGTCTGTCCTCCGACTGAGTCATGGTTTTTTGTTGTTTTTTTTTTTTTTTTTTTTTTTTTTTTTTTTTTTTTTTTTTTTTTTTTTTTTAAGCCAGGTATTTCCTCGTTTTTTGCTTCCTCTATCTTTTTCTTTTCTTGTTCTTTGCTTTTTCTGTGTGTTTTGTTTTTTTTTCTATTTTCAACTTTTGTAACCTTCAAGGTTTTTTTTTTTTTTTTTTTTTTTTTGTTGCGAGGTAAGAGTCAAAAAAGAATCGTCAAGAGGAAAAACATGCCATCGTCGTGGTAATGTCTGTCTCCGACATCAGTCTGTGTGCATGCGTCATGCCACAGATGACAATCTGTGTATGTGGTGAGCAGAAGGAAGACCCCTGTTGGCTTGGGTGTGTGACATCCGTTCAGGGAGATTATCAGCACGGTTCGGCGGCCAGTTTAAGCCAGGATATTTTCCTCGGCTGCGCTTCCTCTATGACATCCACGTGTCCCAACCTCCGTGTGTGTGTGGTGTGTGTGTGTGTGTGTTATGTGTGTGTGTGTGCGTGTGTGTGTGGTGTGTGTGTGTGAGAGAGAGAGAGTGAGAGAGAGAGAGAGAGAGAGAGTGTGAGTATGTGTGTGGTGTGTGAGATCCCCTGTGTGTGTGTGTGTGTGTTGTGTGTGTGTGTGTGTGTGTGTGTGTGTGTGTGTGTGTGTGTGTGATCCGTCCTGTGTGTGTATGTGTGGTGTGTGTGTGTGTGTGTGTGTGTGTGTGTGTGTGTGTGTGTGAGAGAGAGAGAGAGAGAGAGACCCGTCTGTGTGTGTGTGTGTGTGTGTGTGTGTGTGTGTGTGTGTGTGTGTGTGTGTGAGAGAGAGAGAGAGGAGATGAGAGAGAGAGAGAGAGATACCGTGTGTGTGTGGATCCCGTGTGTGTGTGTGTGTGTGTGTGTGTGTGTGTGTGTGTGTGTGTGTGTGTGGTGTGTGTGTGGTGTGTGTGTGTGTGTGTGTGGGTGGTGTGGTGGGGGGTGGGGGAGTGGGTGCGGGATGAGTGCGCTTGTGCGCGCGCCTGTGCGCGCGTGCCTGCATGCGTTTGTGTGTGTGTGTGCGTGTGTGTGTGTATGTATGTGCGTGCGTGTGTATGCGTGCGTGCGTGCGTGCGTGTGTGCGTGTGTGTGTGTGCACGTGCGTGCGTTCGTGCGTGCGTGTGTGTGTGTGGTGTTATCTGCTTCATCACGCTGTATCTACCTGAGTCGACTGCCGCGCGGCTTCTGCACACTTCCTGTCTGCGGTACAAGGCGCGCTTTTCTTCGGTCATGACTGATGATGCAATGTCCAGTCATGTCTCTCACCCTCCCTCCTGTCCCTCCGTCTGTCCTCCTCTCTCTCGCTCCCTTCCTCCCCTCCTCTCTTTCCTAACCACCCTCACCCCCGTCTTCCCACCCCTTCTTCTCCTAGCTCACGTTGTCCTCTTCCCTCTCCATCCCTACTTCCCATCCCCAGCCCCCCCCCCCCCCCCTCCTCCTCTTTCACACCCTTTTTTTGCACCTTTCCTATCCACCCCCCCCCCCCCCCCCTAATCTTTCTCTCATTTCTTATTATTGAACACACAGGCACGCGCACCTCGCACACACAGAGACACAGACACATGCACACAGACACACGTACACACACACACACACACACACACACACACACACACACACACACACACACACACACACGTGCGCGCGCGCGAGCGAAAACCATAGTGAAACAATGTTGTTGACGTTGTGGGGGGAAAAAAAGAAAAAAAAAAAAAAAAACGTTGGAAAACCCACACTGATATGTCAAATATATGCATGCATTATAAAAAAGAAAAAAAAAAGGAAGCAGAGCATGGGTGGCGACATGTATTCTTCAGAGAGAGCGCTCCGAATTTAGCACGTGTGGTCAAATCTGTTTTGATCACGAAGA
>JADBJO010000810.1:502500-512500 GCA_016801955.1 Conus betulinus | reverse complement strand
CCCTCCCCCCCCCCCCCACCACACACCCACACACCACACACACACACACACCAACACACACACACAACACACCACACAAAACCATTCCCCTCAAATCCGGAATTATTGCGAAACTGTCACATCCGTGGCGACAGCACACCGCAAGGGCGGGGAAAGACAATATTTGCCAGAAAAAGTTGGGGATCGCTTCTTCTTCCTCTTCTCTTTCTTCTTCTTTCTGTCTGTTCTTTTCTTAGCCTTTTTTCATTCTTCTTTCTTTCTTTTTCAACCGCTCTTTCTTCGATCTTCTTCTTCTGCCGTTTCTCGTCTTTTGTGTTTCGTTTGTGAAAGTATAGAACTCTCCTGTATCCGCTCTCATTGTCTCTCTCGCTCTTCTGTCGTCGCCCTCTCTTCTCGGTGTCTCTATCTGTCTGTCGGTCTGCCTCTCTCTTCTCTCTCTCTCTCTCTCTCTCTCTCTCTAGCGTCGGCTCTCTCTTCATCAAGACTGAAATTGATGCGGAGCGAGTGAGGGCAAATCAAACACACACACTAACAGACAGACAGACACCACAAAACACCACACACACACACACACACACCACAGAAAGAGGTAGAGAGAGAGAGGGAGGAGAGGAGAGAGGGAGAGGGGCTAGAGAGAGAGCGAGAGAGAGAGAGAGAGAGGCAGAGCAGAGACAGAAAGAAACAGAAAACAGATGAGACAAGAAGAGGAAGGCAGAGGGCGGACGGGGACAGACAGACGGACGGACGGGCACGGTACGAGCCTGGAGAAGAGAGAGGCGAGAGGAGATAGAGAGAGAGCGAGCGGAGAGAGAGAGAGAAAGATGATGATGAGATGATAG
Source organism: Conus betulinus (assembly GCA_016801955.1). Taxonomy (NCBI): domain Eukaryota; kingdom Metazoa; phylum Mollusca; class Gastropoda; order Neogastropoda; family Conidae; genus Conus; species Conus betulinus. Next base: position 511,661 of record JADBJO010000810.1, on the reverse strand, counting down.
TGATGATAAGACGATGATGAGGACGATGATGATGATGCTGATGATGATGATGATGATGATGAGATCATGTATGGTGATGATGACTGATTACTAGAGAAATGACGAGCAAGTGCGGCTTCTTTCAGTCGGCTTTGAGCTGAAGAGGTAGGGAGTAAGCGGACGAGCAAACCTGAAAACAGACAAAGTGGACAAACAAACATGAGAAACAGCAATAAGACAATGACAACAGGTACATGGGTTTTGACAGACGTACATATACTCAGAATGGAAAATTTACAACTGTTTTTCAGTTACCCTTTACAAGACGTAAGATGACCCAAACCCCCCCCCCCCGGGCCCCCCCACACCACCCACCCCCCCCCCCCCCCCCCCCCCACACAACAACACCAAAACAGCCAAAGGCAAACATTGAACATGAGGAATTACCTTGAAAAGAAACACAAAGCTATTTTCCTATTAGCATTAAATGTCATGAACGCAAGACAAAGTTGAAGTTCTCCCTTTTATAATTATAACGTATAGATGTTAAATAAAAAGATTTTAAAAAATACAGGTGGAGGGAAATAGGGAAAAGACAAAGCAAAAACTAAACAATAGGAAATGTTTAGATAATAACGCACAGATGGCAAAAACAAAAAAATATGATAAAGAAAAAAAAGAAGAAAAGGCAAAACAAAAATCAAATATAGGAATTAGTGAAAAAATAAAACAAAGCGATTTTCCTACAAGCATTAAACATGTATGAAAAAGAGATAGAGAGAGAGAGAGAGAGAGAGAGAGAGAGAGATAGAGAGAGAGAGAGAGAGAGAGAATACTTTTTAATGTTTTACCCTCCCCCCACACAGTGATTTCACATTATGCAAAATTGATGAATAGTCGAGCCTAACTTGTGGTAAGTTACACAGGACTATCGCATTTACTTAACATGATCCGTGAGATACATATAGTCCGACTCTTATAGGGTTTATATAGAAAAAAGTGCAACTCTCGTAAGAGATAATCTATATTCCGTCATCAGAAGGTTCGATCATTACTCGTCTATGAATACTAAGTCTTTATGAGAGAGAGAAGAGAGAGAGAGAGAGAGAGAGAGAAGAGAGAGAGAGAGAGAGAGGTGTGGAGGATTGGGATGGAAGTGGAGGGGATCTGAAGAGGGAGGGGAGGAAGAGAGAGAGAGAGGAGAAGAGAGAGAGAGAGCTCGAGATGAAATGTATGAGTTTGGAGAGAGAGAGAGAGAGGAAGAGAGAGAGAGATCCGAGAGAGAGAGAGAGAGCGATGTGTGGGGAGGAAAGAGTAGGGAAGTGACGAGAGAGAGTCTTGAGAGAGAGAGATAGAGAGAGAGGAGGGGAGGGAGGAGGGAGGGAAAAGAGGGTGTGGGGAGAGAAGTGGTGGAGAAGAGAGAGAGCGAGAGAGAGAGCAAATATAGACGCTGTCACCACGGAATATCGCAACTCAGGCATTTCTCAGGTAGCAAACGCTCCCCCACATTCTTCCGCAATTACGACATCCCGTGGTGTATCCTGAGGGGTTCGGCACGTTTTCTGGCCATTTTGCGACAAAAACGTAGGCTTTAGCGACATTGCACGGCGTAACAATGCTCAACTCCATCTTGAGGAAGAAGCACATCGTTGAAGGCGGAGGAAAATCCCATTGTTTGGCGTCCTCGTCCTGATAATCCACCTGTCATGCTACCTCCGTGTCACTGTGGTACGTTTTGTGGAAAATATCAGCCTAGGTAAACAAGCATACACGGAGGGCTGTTGTAGTACACAGGGACGGAGGGGGGAAACACATTCAGGCGAGTGAATGTTCTTCAACTCTCGTATTATTTTGTGTTCTTTTCCTGCTGTTTTTGTTATTTCTTGTGTCGTCGTCGTCGTAGTTGTCAATGTTTCTTGTCTCTTTTTTTAATTCATTTATTTAGTATTATCTTGTGTGTGTGTGTGTGTGTGTGTGTGTGTGTGTGTGTGTGTGTGTGTGAGCGCTGCCAGATTTGGTCTCTGATACGTTTAAGTTTACCAGGAGACAGAACATTGTACTGACACTGACGTTACTATCCCACTTGGGTTCCTCTTTTCCCCACGCTTTTGTGCATGACACACAAGCCAATGATGAACGCACTGAAATGACACTGTACGACGATACAGCCAGAGACGAGTGTTGGACCCCTCTCCTCCCCCCCCCCCCTCCGCCTATCGCCTATCCCCCCTTCCGCCTCCCCCGCCCCTTTCTCCCGTAACTGAATTCCTGTTGTATGCGGAAAGGGAGTATGGAATGAAACAATTCATCGGTTTGCTTTAAACTTGGGAAAAAGGAGAGGAGTATTCTAGAATTATCAATGGTTTCGACAATTTCAGTGCTTGATTTCCCTTCTTATCAGGGCACAATTCAGAGAAAGGGGAAGGGGCGGAAATGTTGACACAGGGCACAACGAAGAACGCTGATTGGCAGATGTGGTGTGACAGATTTCCTTCCGTAACCTCCGCGTCCAGCGGCAGTCTCTTGACCGAGTACCGTCTCCTGAATTGCCCGCTTCACAGCCCGTGAAAATGCCTTGCCGGCCACTAGTTCGTTCTTTTCACACATTTCAACGAAGAGCACGCAAGCGCGCGCGGGTGTGTGTGCGTGCGTGTGTGCTTGTGCATGTGTGTGTGCGCGTGTGTGGTGTGTACTGCACTGTTCTCGAAGAGAATGTGTGTACCGCTCTCTTTCCCCCTCTCTAGCCTGTATCTGCGCACGTGAAAATGAAGAAAAACGCATGCATCTCGTCACAGGGCCTCAGGGCCTCTCTCTCTCTCTCTCTCTCGTGTTAACACTGGCGATAAAACATGAAGCAATGCCCTTGAAAGGAGGGGGAAGAACCGACAGAAGAAATACCATGTTTGGTCGTCCACTGGTCGGGTGTTGGGGCTCGCGGGACACTTGTATGTGCGTTGTTGAAACATAACGGAGGGCGGCAAAGGAAATCGTGGAGTTCTCGGCAGGCTGTTCCATACTCGGGTGTGTGGCGGTGAACTGTGTGGTCATTACAAAGCGTTAGGACACGGCAAAGTACGGCAAGACGCTTCACGTATGGAACGTGACAGTAAGTCGTTGCTACACATGATAGACGGGACTCGTAGATTTTACACACACGAAACTGCATGGAGGTGAGGTAGGTATGCATTAATGATATTTACACTAAAAGAAAAAAAAATATTAGCCGGTCTTCTTTCTGTTAGAGTTGTTATTGCATGAAGTGAACAGAAGCACACCAAAAGTAGGGGGTTCTTTTTTTTAACGGAAAGGAAGATGTGTCGCTCAGAGGTTGTATGTTTTTTTTTTTTTTTTTTTTTTTTTTTTTTTTTTTTTTTTTTTCGCAGTAGCGATTATAGGCCTCTATGCAGTCTTCTTTTCCACAGGTCTCTTTAAACACTTTTTTTTTTTTCGTTACATGTTCAGTCCAGTTCAAACGAATCTTGGTTGTTTATGGATCTTGTGCAGTCAGCTGTCGAACAGACCGTGGCTTGCGGACGGAAGGGGGCTGTTGGACTCGGGATGAACAGTTCGGCCAGGCGTGTGGTGTTGGGGGGGGGGGGGGGGGGTGGTTGAAATGGGTGCTGTGTGAGGGGGGCTTGGTTGAAGTTGGGGTGGATTGCAACAAGAGGGCTGTGAGATGCACAATGAAATCGGAATGATGAAATGTCGCTACAAGCGTATTGTGATGTCCGCATGCTTGAAACGATCCATGAAAAGGAAAAGCTGTCTTATGTGTAAGGGTCATGTTATATAATGTTTGCAATCTGTACGTCGGCTAAAATTAAGAAAGCTTCTTTCGTCATATAGCAGGCCTTTGAAAGACGCAAAGACTGTTTTGGTTTAGGGCTGGGGTTGTGCGGCAGGAGAGTAGTATCGATTCAAATTGTGCTGTTGTTTCAATACCTTTTCTGTCTATCATACACACTGCTCAGCAAATGGAGCTCAAGTGGTGTGTGTGTGTGTGTGTGTGTGTGTGTGTGTGGTATTGCTGCTGTTGTTTGAAAGGCATAGCTTAAAGAAAAGGCAAGTCTTTTGAGGGGGGCGACAAAATATAGAGGTGAGATGGGAATAGAGAACGTGAGAGCGACGTATGATTCTTAGCAATAACACCAGCGTACGTGGAATGACCTGAAGAAAGACAAAAAGGAAAAAAAAGTGTGTGTGTGTGTGTGTGTGTGTGTGTGTGTGTGTGTGTGTGTGTGAGAGAGAGAGAGAGAGAGAGAGGGGGGGGGGGGGGGAGGCTGGGGAAGAAAGAAAAGTGATAAGAAAGACTTAGTCACGACAAAGTGTCTTTAGCTCATAATTCTGCACAGATACTTGGGCATCAAGGTTTTTCTTTATAGAGATGGAAATGCGTGGCTTTTACCTTCGTAAAACATACCACAGTTTCTCCCGTGTGTAATGGCCGAGAGACAGTACCCGACGTTTTCAGAATTCTTTGATCGATGACACAAGAAGTGCCAGAGTGTGTTTGTGTGTACGCCTTAGAGAGCCATGAGCAACGCTTGGATTTGATACAAACATTGGCTATGGACCCGATCTTTTATTTCGCTGTGCTGTTTGCTAAAGATACGTATTTAGTGTGTAAAAAGTGTTGCACGATGTCAGTTAGTTGAATTGGTTATCAGCTAGTTAAATTACAGACTCAGCCTCGAAGAGTGCACCGTTCGCAAGAACTTGTCACACAGTGATGTTGTTGCTGCACTCTAAACATGACGTCAGATAACTTTACTGATACCAACTGAAAAAAAAAATGCTTTCGTTTGCGTAAGATGAAGAGTCGTACATAGCCTTCTGACATTAGAACTCAGGCGCAGTGTGTACTCTAGAGACCTGCTATATGTGCCACAAACAGGCGGCAAACTCGCCCTCATTTTGCACCCGTCACAGTCTCTAGACTGACCTTTGTTAAAACTCGTGTCTTCTTTTGTCTGTCGGTCTTCTCTCTCTCTCTCTCTCTCTCTCTCTCTCTCTCTCTCTCTCTCTCTCTCTCTCTCTCTCTCTCTCTCTGTGTCGATTTCTAAATGCTCTTCTCCTGGTGTCCGCGGTTTGTTATGTACCAGTATGTTTTATTATTGATGATGATATCGTTGTTGCTGCTACTGGTGTTTCATATTATCTCCTTACTTTTTAACACGTTACAAAACGTGGCTTGGATACGTGCTTTTGCTGTGGCGTCATACAGTATGGGTACATTACACACAGAAGGAACTCGTTCAAGACAAGTCACGAAGTGCAATTACGAAAGAAAAAAAAAATGCTGTGAAAGAACGAAAAAAAAAGTAAAAAAGAAAAAAAGAGAGAGAATGAAAATAAGAAAGCGGGAAACGAAAGGAAACTAAAGAAAACAGAACACAAGAGTCTCTCACGACACTTCATGGAATGGCCTGCAGCCTTGCGGTATGTCCAAAAGAGGGAAACCAAAAAAACAAAAGAAGAAGAAGAAGGGGCAGAAGAAGATGATGATGGTAATGATGAAGAAAGGAAGAAAGGAGAAAACAAAAACAAAAAAAAAAAAAAAAAAAAAAAAGGGGGGGGGGGGGGGGGGGGGGTAAAGAAGAAAGGAAGAAAGCAGAAAAGAAAGAAATAGAAAAAGCAAAAGAAAGGGAAACACAAAGAATACGGAACACAAGAGTGTCTCACGATATAATACTTCATGAAACGGTCTACAGCCACACGATAAGTACGAAAGAGAGAAACAAAAACAACAACAACAACAACAACAACAACAAAGAAGGAGAAAGAAAGAAGAAGAAAAGAAAGAGAGGAAAGGAGAAAAAAGGAGTGGGAGTGTGGAGGGGGGGGGGGGGGGGGGGGGGGGGAGCGGGGGGGGGGGGAAGCGAACAGAAAGAAAGCAAACAACAAAAAAATACAGAAATGAAAGAAAGAAGAAAAAAAAAAGCATTTAAGACCGTTCATGGAAACCGAGCCACCTGACTCCACGCTGCCTGAGAACTGTGGGTCTGGGCTTCTCCACGCTACACCCCCCACTTGACACACTGAAACAACCGCTTCAAACAGGAACTCCTCAACCACCAGCCAAACTAACCACCATCCCAACCACCACCACCACTACCACCACCACTGCCACCCACGCCTTCCTCCTCCTCCTCTCCACTCGCATCCCCACCTCTCGCCATCCCTCACCTCCCGCCCACCCCATCCTTCCTCCCTTCCCTCTCCCCTCGCCCCCCTCCTCTTGATTCCAAGACTTCGGTCCCCCCCCCCACCCCCACCCCCACCCCACCCCCCCCACCACCCCAAACCCGAGCTTCACACTACCCCGCCGCTTCTTAATTTCATACCCACCCCACTCTACAACTTGTCCCCCCCTCCCCCCCCCCCCCCCCCCCCCCCCCCGCCGCTGCCACCCACTTCTACACACCCTCCCCACCCACACCCCCATTTCCTCCCCCACCCCCACCCCCATCTCAACAGGGACAGATGCAAGGCTGAAAAGGAAGGTGGGTGGGAAGAAAACGTTTGAGACGGGGGGTGGGGGGTGGGGGCTGATAAAGAGTGATAAGGTAGTTAGGCAGCGACACCTCCCCCCCCCCCTCCCCTCCACTCCCTCCCGCCCGCCCTCCCCCCTTCGTCTCCTACATAAGAACTGATGTTCTGTCACACAGCCATTATTAGTGTATTTCCACCCTGTAACTTTTTCCCCCACGGTCAGATGTGGCGGCGAAGGGAGGGGGCGGAGGACAGGGAATGGCGGGGGAGGGTAAGAGGGGAAAGGGGGAGGGGTGGCTTTGTTCCTTGCGTACTTAGGGTCCGTTGTTTTAATGATGAGGCCGCGTTGTTGGCGTTTTTATAGTTTGGTTAAAAGACTAACTGACTGACTGACTGACTGACTAACTATATGTCTATACATACATACATACATGCATATCTATCTATATATACAGACATTATGTGTGTGTGTCTGTTTCTCCGTCTGTCTGTATATCATATGTTTATGTGAAAGAGAGAGAGAGAGAGAGAGAGAGAGAGAGAGAGAGAGAGAGAGAGAGAGATTATAATACATCCCGGACTGTTCTGACAGTTGTGCGTGTGTGTGTGGGTGTGTGTTTGTGTGTGTGTGTGTTTAGGGTGGGGTGAATTTGATTGTCATTTTTCCCCCTCTGTCGTTGAAGCCTATGCTAAAGTTCTGTTTGTTTTGTTTGGTTGCTTGTTTACCGGCGAGTGGTTGGGTGGATGTGACTTCCATTTTTCCTTAGTTTTTTTTTTTTTCACACCGTCTATGCTTAGCCGTTATCTCCTACAGTCGCTAAACTGACTAATGCGGAGAATGGTCGGACAAACATACTTGGTACTCGGTATTCATATTTTTTTTTTTTTTTTTCTTTTTTTTTTTCAGCCGTTGTCTGTCTGTCTGTCTGTCTGTCTGTCTGTCTGACTCTCTCTCTCTCTCTCTCTCTCTCTCTCTCTCTCGCTCTCCGTCTCTCTCTCTCTCTCCCTCCCTCCCCTTCTCTGTCCATCTGTATGTGTATGTGTGCGTGCATGCGGGCGCCTGCGCGTGTGTGTTTGTGTGTGTGTGTGTGTGTGTGTGTGTGTGTGTGCGCGTGCGTGCCTCCGTGTGTTTGTGTGTGTGTGTGTGTGTGTGTGGTGTTTCTTACTGGAACCCCTATCAGGTTATTTTGGAGAGAGAGAGAGAGAGAGAGAGAGAGAGAGAGAGAGAGAGAGAGAGAGAGGAACAGTATGCTTCGCACGCGCACAGTATGCAACGTGTTCATTTGCAACTTTTTTTTGTTTTTTTTTTTTTTTTTTTTCATTTTAGAGGGATGAGTGTACATAGGATACCTCGCAGTATTGGTATTTCCTCATTACTGTTTTCGGGGGAAGGAAGGAAGATTACTGGGAGAAGGGCTGGGGAGGTGGGGGTCAAATGGAAATGGCGGGGGGTGGGGGTGGGGGGGGGGGGGGGGGGGGGGAGGTGGAGAAGCAATTCCTTCGTTGCTAGAACTAAAAGTGTGCAGGTTTGGTAATCGTTTTATCTTGATGCAGGTCCTTTTTATTCGTCTTCTGTAGCATTCATTATTTTTTTGTGGGTATTTTGTACTTGCGGATGATGGTCCCCCATCTCTTGATATTATTTTGCTTTTAAACGAAAGAAGACCGAGCTGCGTGCGTGTGTGTGTGTGGGTGTGGTGTGGGTGTGTGTAGTGTGTGTTGTGTGTGTGTGTGTGGTGTGTGTGTGTGTGGCGTGCGCGCCGCGCGTGTGTGTGTAGTGTGTGGTGTAGTGTGGTGTGTGTGTGTGTGTGTGTTGTGTGTGTGTGCGTGTGTGTGTGCGCGAGTGTAGTGTGTGTGTGTGTGTGTGTGTGTGTGTGTGTGTAGTGTGTGTAGTGTGTGTGTGTGTGTGTGTAGTGTGTGTGTGTGTGTGTGTGTGTGTGTGTGGGTGTGTGTGTGTGTGTGTGTGTGTGTGTTTGCAATGAAAAAGGATGTTGGGCCACAATGTAGACAGATTTATTGCTTCAGCTGAGTCGCATGGGTGGTTTCTTTTTCTCTTTCATTTCCAAGAAATACTGGTTAGATTTATCTGATAAGCATGAATTTGGCGTACCACACCACACACACACACACACACACACACCACACACACACACACACCACACAGCTCACATACTTACTTACGCACGCTTGCGCTCTCTCTGCTCTCTCCGCCGTCTATCTCTCTCAAATGTTTTTCTCCTCTGAATCTCTCTCTCTGTTTCTTCTGTTTTCTCTCTTTGTCTGTCTGTGTCTGTGTCTGTCCTCTGTCTCTGTCTGTCTGTGTCTGTCTCGCTGTCTGTCTTCTCTCTAGCTCCCTCTCTATCTCTCTCTCTCTCTCTGCTTGCATATGTATATGTAATCGCTTTTCACCGTTGTTTGTGGACCGTGTTAAGTACTGTCACATTCTCTCCATCTCTCTCTCTAGGGGGTCGTCTCTCATCAGATAGGTCGGGGCTCTCTAAGGGGGTCATATCTCTCATTTTTCTCTCTCCTCCTCTCTTTCTCTCTCCTCTCTGTCCCTCTCCCTCCTCTCCATCACCTGCCCACATTCACATGCACACACACACAAACACACACGCGCTCCTCTCTCTCCTTCTCTCTCTCCTTTCTTTTTCCTCTTCTCTCTCTCCTCTCTCATCGTCCTCTCTCTC
>JADBJO010000810.1:490000-492500 GCA_016801955.1 Conus betulinus | reverse complement strand
GGTGTCACTGGGGGTGTTTCCCTTCTTATTCACCGATCTCTATTATTCAGCCAAGTTAACTTAAATACCCCATTACAAGCTGTTGCGGCCAGGATTACTTTCAGTAAAACAATAACTGTCTGTTCAATTATTGTCCTCCTTCTGGTACAATATCCAAGCAACAAGTCATTGATCTAATAGATCAGCTTCCGCGTCCTTTTTTCATTTTGGGAGACTTCAACGGGCATTCCCCCCTTTGGGGTAGCTCACATTCCTCACCTCGGGGTCTCATGCTGGAAGAGGTCTTTAATGAACTGGACTTGTGTTGTCTGAATGACAAATCACCAACATACATGCACTCTTCAAATGGTACCCTTTCGTGTTTGGATTTGTCAGTGTGTGCGATCCTTCATTAGTTCTAGACTATGATTGGTCAGTTCACGATGATCTGCACGGGAGCGACCATTTCCCTGTAATACTTTCTCCAATTTTGAAGGAACCTGTTTCCTTTCCTCAGTATTTTGCTTTTTAAAGGGCTAATTGGGATTTCTTTCATTCAGCCGTAACTGATAAGCTAGATGCTGAAATCATTTTCCGATCAGAAGACCCAGCGGAGTCCTTTACAAATATTTTGTTATCATGTGCGAGAGATACCATCCCACTCACAAAACCAGGTGCACAACTACCTGGTACGCCATGGTACAACCAGGATTGTAAGAATGCTTGCAATGTTCGCAAGAGGGCCCAACGTTTAGTTTTCAGCATCCTGTGGCCCCGAATGTTCAGTCTTATCGGAGGAAAAAAGCAAAGGCGAGGTTTGTTTGTAAAGGAAGTAGACGAGTATCTTGGAGAAATTTCTGCTCTTCGCTTACATCAAACATTTCCAAGAAAAAAATCTGGAGAGTTGTTAAAAAAATTAGGGGCAAGAACAGCTGCCCTTCAGTCCACCATTTAAAACTTGATGATACACTCATCACTGACAAACAAGCTGTGGCTACTTGCTAGCTTCCACCATAGAAACCAACTCCTCCTCTAGTCAAAAATCTGCCGCCTTTTTAAAGATCAAAACGCAAGCAGAAAAAAAGAAGCTCGACTTTACCTCACCCAATCAAGAAGACTACAACTTGCCCTTTAATCTAAATGAACTGAAGTCTGCCTTGCAGGCGTGTCACGATTCCGCTCCTGGTCTTGATGAAATACATTATCAACTCTTAAAACACCTTCCTGACTCAGGTCTTACATTCTGCTTCAAATTTATAACCATGTCTGGACGTCTGGGTCTTTCCCAGCTTCATGGAAAAGGGCCGTAATTGTTCCCATTCCGAAGCCAGGGAAGGATCATTCAAAACCCAACCAACTATCGTCCAATAGCCTTAACGAGCTGTGTTTGTAAGGTGATGGAAAAAAATGGTAAATGGTAGGCTCATGTGGAAATTGGAAACTGATGGGCTTTTAGCCATGGAACAGTGTGGTTTTAGAAAGCATCACTCTACCATGGACCATTTAATCAGATTGGAAACCACCATTCGAAACTCATTTTTAGAGAAAAAGCATGTTGTTGCCATTTTTTTCGACATAGAGAAGGCCTATGACACGACGTGGAAGTATGGAATCCTGTCAGACCTCCATCGGATGGGTTTCCGTGGCAATCTCCCAGTGTTCATACAGCAGTTTTTGGCAGACAGATCCTTCCAGGTCCGTGTGGGGACAACATTATCAGAAATTCATAAGCAGGAAATGGGTGTTCCACAAGGCAGTATCCTTTCTCCAGCCCTGTTTAGTATAAAAATAAACGAAATTGTCAATTTTGTCAACCAAGGTTCAGATTGCTCTCTTTTTGTTGATGATTTCGCCTTTATGCATCTGGGAAATCATTCGCTGGTGTACAGCGCCAACTCCAGTTGTGTGTTTATAAAATCCAACAGTGGGCAGTCGAAAATGGGTTCAAGTTTTCATCCGTTAAAACAGAGTGCATCCACTTTCACAATTTCAGACAACTTTTTCACCACCAGAAATTTTCATAGATAAGGCTCAAATTCCTGCTGTCACAGAAGCCAAATTTTTGGGTGTTACCTTTGACCAAAAGTTAAATTTTAAAGCCCATATTCAGAAGTTGAAAACATCGTGCCTCAAAGCCATGATATCCTCCGTGTAGTGGCTCATACGGATTGGGGTGCAGACAAACGCACACTTCTCCATCTTTACAGGGCGTTTAGTTCGATCCAAGTTGGACTACGGCAGCATCATTTACGGCGCCGCTAGAGCCTCGTATCTAAAAGTCCTAGACCCAGTTCACCATCAGGGTCTTCGTCTCTGTCTTGGAGCATTCCGCACCACCCCTGTGTACAGCCTGTACGCAGAGGCAGGTGAGCCCTCACTGTCCAACCGCAGGCTGAAACTGTCTCTGAACTATTATATCAGACTGCTCTCGGAACCGGAGAACCCTGCTATGACTGTGTCTTTGACCCTCAGTTCCAAAGCAAATTTGAAAACAACCCTAACTGTATTCCGCCGTTTGGTC
>JADBJO010000810.1:470000-475000 GCA_016801955.1 Conus betulinus | reverse complement strand
AGAGAGATAGTGTTGTCTGTAACACCGGGCGCCCGTGACGAGAGAGCACTACCTCTTTTGATTTTGTCAGGGAGCCGTCCTGCAAAGTGTTCTCAGACTAAAGGGTAGCAGCCTACGCGATCGCAGACACCCCCCCCCCCCCTTCTCGTCCCCAACCCTCAACCCCCGACCCTTCCCTCCCTCCCCTCCCCCCAGCCCCTTTGCTAGAAGTGGTGGGAGGGATGAGAGAGGAAGGGGAAACAGTCATTGTGTGGGTGGAGCGGGGAGGAGGGTGTCTGAGGGAGGATGAGGGTGTGAGAAGGATAGGTGGGTGAGGTGATGAAGAAGAAGAGAGGAGAGGGGGGGGGGGATAAATATGCACAAATTACTCTTGCTGTTCGCCCTCGTGACTTGACCCCGGCAGATGGAAATGCATGCATAATTTCATTTGTAGGGAATGGGGGGGGGGGGGGGGGGGGGGGGGGGGGGGGGGGGGGAGAGAGAGAGAGAGAGGGGGGAGAGGAAAAATGGGACGGGGGTGGAGAAGTAGGTGGTGGGGGCGTTGGGGGGAGAGAAAGGAGGAGAGAGAGTGAGCGATTGTGCGCATGCGAGAAAGGTGGTGTGTAATGTGCGCATACGTGTGTTCGTTTAATGCGTGTGTGTATGCGTGAGAGAGAGAGAGAGAGAGAGAGAGAGAGAGAGAGAGAGAGAGAGAGAGAGAGAGAGAGAGAGAGGCAGCGAGGTTTTGAAGCAATGGAAGAAAAGAAATTTCTGTATACAATTAAGCACAAATCATGAAAGCTGGTAAGTGAAAATGGGATTATTTGTACTGGATTATGAGGGGAGAAGGGTGTGGGGGAACCAGGAAGAAAGCAAAACTGAAAATAATTTTTTCCCCCAACGATAATTTGTTGTTTTTTCGCCGTTCATACGACTTGCTCGACTGTCTGATCTGTCGTAGTACAAAATCCTCTTGAGGTCAGATCAAAGGGTGTCGTAGGCTGATCAGTGAGAATAGTGAGAAGGTTGCGCGTTCGGATCCCGTCGGGGTCACCCAATTGGTTTGTTGCTTTGATTTTGTTGCACACAAGCTTAATAAATGGACACAGGGTTTTGGTTTTTGAGTTTGTATGTGTCTCGGATAGGAAAAAAAAAAGATCGACATGCAGTAGTAATAACAAACGGCTGTTGAAAAAAAAGGGAAGGAACTCTTGAAGGGGACCGGAATACCTGGGGGGCGGGATAGCTCAGTGGTAGAGCGCCGGGACTCGCAATCTGGGTGATCCTGGGGTTGCGGGTTCGAATCTCCGCCGGGCCGTTTCGGTACAGGGGGATTTTTTTCCCTCGGAGTTAAAACATGGTTCTGACTCCATTTCCCATACAGTCCTTCGACTGAGACTATAAACCGAAGTTCCGTTTGTGAACGCACGCATAACATCTTGCACACACACGTAACACCCCATCACCAGCTTTCCGGAAGAGAAGGCCAGTTTTGGCCGTTGGTGTGGATGACACGTTACACATAGCATGCACCCTGCGCAAGAAATGGAAAGAATAAAGAAGATATTGAACGGTATTGAGTGGGTGACACGGGAAACGACTGAATGAATGAAGCGCCAGCTGGCAGCTCTTCAGTCGGCACTACCCAGATAGGCAGCCGGTGGTGGTAAACAAGTGTGGATTGTAAGGCGCTTAGAGCTGGTCTCTAGCCGAGGATAGGCCCCATGTAAGTATTCATAATAATGATAACAATAAATCGTAGTTACAAAGACAAGGAACATAACTCTCATTTCAAGGGGCTCAAATTATCTCGGTTCGGAGAGTTTTGATGAAGTGGCTACAATACCAAGGTTTTCAGGAGGACATAGAAAAGCCGTAGAGAGAGAGAGAGCGAGAGAGAGAGAGAGAGAGAGAGAGAGAGAGAGAAACGAAACGAACGAGCCAATGAATGAACGAACGAATCTTTTTAATGAGGGAAAGGAAGAAGCACAATACAGGCTTTTTTTTTACGTATTGCCCACAATGAAGTAGAAAAAAAAAAAAAAAAAAACAAAAAGCAAAGATAATATGCGACTCCAAACGTAAATGAGCTATCTAAATAGTGAACAAGAATACTAGACTGAAATAAAAAAGGCAATCCAAAACTAAGACAAGCAACTTTTCACAAAAAAAAAACAAACTTTGCGAATAAACTTTTCCAAAAGCAAAGGAAAAAAAAAGAAAAGAAAAGAGAGGGGAGAGAGGGGGGGGGGGGGGGGGGGGGGGGGGGAGGGAGCAAAGTTTATTGCGTTCCGTTTCTTCATTGATCGAGCCGGGATCTCGAAGCCACGCCCTCCCCGTCCGCCCTTTTTATTATCCAACCAAGAAATGAATTATATTGCGCCCCCCCCCCCGCCTCCCCCCATCTCTCTCTCTCTCTCTCTTTCCCTCCTTCCCTCCCTCCTTCCTCCTTCCTTCCCTCCCTCTGTCTCTGTTTCTGTCCCTGCCTGTCTGTCTTGTCTCTGTCTCTGTCTTCAGTCTCTGTGTCTGCCTGGTCTGTCTCACTGTCTGTCTCCGTCTCTGTCTCTTTGTCTTTCTGCCTGCCTGTCTGCCGTCTCTCTCTCTCTCTCTCTCTCTCTCTCTCTCTCCTCTCTCTCTCTCTCTCCTCCCTCCCTCCCCCCCACCACCCACCAACTTCCACTTCTTCTCCAGGTATACATCCCCCACCTGTCGCTGATACTCAAGCTTACTCAAGGGAGCCACACTTAAAACGTTACGAACATGAAGTATGAAGGAGTAGCTCGGAGCGGCTTAATAAAGGACTGTTTGTCATCATCACTGCTTCATTTAACATTCCGCCTCCTTTCCCACCAAGAGCTCTTCCATGGGGAAGAGGAGAGAGAGAGAGGAGAGAGAGAGAGAGAGAGAGAGAGAGAGAGAGACGTGATTGAGTTAAGGGGTTTTTCGACTGTGTATAATAGCCTTGAGAATTGCGTAGATTACGTCAGGTTTCTTAAAGCGTTCTAAACATGAAGTGATTGACTACTCTTCTTCGTACGCAGGCTGATACTCCTGCGGACACTCCCTATATGGACAGGCAAGTATAAATCCCATCTACCCTACAAAGGGAGTGGAGTTTTGTGTGCATGACCGTTTTTCATCCCGCCATTAAGGCAGCTGTACTCCATCTTCGGGAAGGTGCATGCTATGCGTAACGTGTCATCCATACCAACGTCCCAAACTGGCCATCTCTTTCCGGAAGTTGGTGATGGGATTTTACGTGTGTGCAAGATGTTACGCGTGCGTTCACACACGGAACCTCGATTTATAGTCTCATTCGAAGGACTGTATGGGAATGGAATCAGAACTAATGTTTAACTCCGAGGGAAAAATCCCCCTGTACCGAAACGGCCCGGCGGAGATTCGAACCTGCAACCCCATGGATTACGAGTCCGGCGCTCTACCAACTGAGCCGAAGTGACTGACAATTTCAGAAGCAGCTAGCTCGAGAGAAAAAAAGGCTGGTTTCAACGAAGTAAAAAGGGATGATTTGAAATCTGAAGACAAGGACAAAAAAGAAAACATTGATGCCCAAGTGTCTCTCTCTCCTTCTTTCCCTCTCTCCCCTTCTCTATTTTTCTGCCCCTCCCCCTCTCCCTCTCTTTCTCCCTCCCTCCTCTTCCCTCACTCTTCTTCCCCATTCTGTCTCTCTCTGTCTCCGTCTCTCTCTCTTTCTCTCTCTTCTATCTCTGTCTCTGTCTCTCTCTGTCAATATGTCGGTCTCTTCACTCCCCTCCCCTCTCCTCTGTCTGCCTCTCTCTCTCTGCCTCTATTTCACTCTAACTCTCCCCTGCATCTCTCTCTCTCTTTTCTGTCTCTCTCCCTGTCTCTATCTCCGTCACTCTTTGTGTCTCTCCTCCCTCCCTCCCTCCCTCCCTTCCTCCTTCCATCCCCTCTTCCTTCTCTCTCTCTCTCTCTCTCTCTCTCTCTCTCTCTCTCTCTCTCTTTCTCTCTTTCTTTCTTTCTCGCTCTCTGCCTTGGTGACTCGTTCTCTCTCTCTCTCTCCTCTCTCTCTCTCTCTCTCTCTCTCTCTCTCCTCTCGCTCTCTCTCTTATTCCCCTTCTTCTCTCTGGTATACACGCACACCTGTTTTTTCCACACCGACACTGGCGCATTCTCAAGGGGGGCCGCCCTTAAAACGTTACGAACGTGAAGCGGTTTAATAAAAAGGACTCTGTCTTCACTGTGCTTAACATCCCTCCCCCCCCCCCCCCCCCCCCCCCCCTCTCTCTTCACGCCAAGAGCTCTTCCATGGAGAAGAGTGGAGAGAGTTTGAAGGTCTGTAATGTGTTTATGGCCCAGGCGGATTGCGAAGGTTTTGGAAGCGTTCTAAAAAAATAAAAAGAAATTATTTACAAAATTTACAAGCAGCTAACATGTGAAAAAAAAGCTCATTTCAACACATTGACAGGGTAATTTAGGATAATTCCAAATTGATAAATAATTACTGACCAATTAGTGTGAATGAAAATCCCAAAAAGGGGACAGAGGTAAGGGAAGGGGAGTGGAAAAGGGGAGTGGGGGGCAGGGGGGGTGGTCAAGACAAGATCTATCTTTGTCTGTCTGTCTATCTGTCTCTCTCCCCTCTCTCTCACCCTCCCTTCATCTCTCGCTCTTTCTGTCTCTGTCTGTCTGTCTCTCTCTCTCCATCTGTCTGCCACACTGTCTTGTCTCTGTCTCTGTCTGTCTGCCTGTTTGTTTGTCTGTCTGTCTGTCTGTCTCTCTCTCTCTCTCTGTCTGTGTTTGTCTCCCTCTCTCTCTATTTCTCTGTCTTTGTATCTGTCTCTCCTTCTCTCTCTCTCTCTCCTCTCTCTCTCTCTCTCTCTCAAACATGAAGTGGTTTGGAGGCGGCTTAATCAATAAGGGACTTTGTCTTCATTGTGCTTAAAGTCCCCCTCCTCCCCGCCCCCCCCCCCCCCCCCCCCCCCCCCCCCCCCCCCCCCCCCCCCCCCCCCCCCCCCCCCCTCACGCCAAGAGCTCTT
>JADBJO010000810.1:462500-467500 GCA_016801955.1 Conus betulinus | reverse complement strand
ACGTGCTGAGAGACTGGTATCAGCCCAGGTGTTCCATTATTTCATACCCGAGGTCTCCCTCTAAACATAGTTGAACTATATGTTTTTTTTTCAGATCTATCCATCACAAAAGCAAGCCCTGTCATTTTTGAAGTGGCGAGCCAGTTTGCAGGTTTTTCTCTGTGTGTGTGTGTGTGTGTGTGTGTGTTGTGTGTGTGTGTGTGTGTGTGTTGCATCGAAGACGGACAGGTGTGACTAAGTGAAAACAAAAACAAAAGAATGAAAAGAATTTTAAAAAAAAGAAACGAAATAAAAGATAACTCGATGATGATCGTGAAAAGACCATGTGCGTACGTAACAGCTTAGGTCATAATCAAAAAAGCTTTTGGTACCGAAACAAAATGGACGAAAATGAATAAACACAATTCAGAGTCATGCAAAGTCATGCGTAGATCTTTTCGGTTCAAGATTTCAAAACTTGACTCTCGCACACACAAACCACAAAGCGGTACGTGCAGAAATAGTGCACAAACCGAGGAGGGTGTCGGAATTGGAACTCCCACAACCAGGGTCGAATCCCATCAGAGCTGTATTTCTATGTGTGCGGGGTTTCAGACTCCCAGCTGCTAGCTGTTCCACGGCTATGTAAGTGTGTGTTATGCTTCCAGAGAGGAAGACTGGAACACGCAGTCGCGTTTCATCATCATCAGCATCATCATCATCATCATCATCATCTTCATCTTCATCATCATCATCATCATCATCATCATCATCATCATCATCCTCATCCACTTACTGGAAGCGTCCTTAGCTCTTGGGAGTGTGGCCCTAAAATTCCCGGGACCAACACTGCCGGTGTGGTGGGTCGTCACGGTCGTGATGTTGTTGCCAAGGAGACTGTTTTCATCGGCCTCTTGCTGTTTCGTTCGTTTGTTTGTTAGTTTGTCAGCAAGACGTAACGCAAAAAAAAAAAAAGACAGACAAACAAACAAACAAAAACAAAACAAAACAAAAACAGTATTGAACCAATTTCAGCGAAACTTGGTGGGAAAGATCGAAAGAGGCAAATGAACAAACTCATGTGTGTGTGTGTGTGTGTGTGTGTGTGTGTGTGTGTGTGTGTGTGTGTGTGTGTGTGTGTGTGTGTGTGTTTCTTTTTTTTTTTTGTGAGCATCTGGATGAAAGGGCCGATCCAGGATCCGTTCCATCTTAGCAAAGGTCTGCGCTCTCCCAAGATCCTTTTTTGCAATATTTGTTTTTGATGTATTCATTTATGTATTTGTTTTCTATTCATTCATTATTTCATTTTTTATGTATTTATCTAGGCATTTGATATTTTGTTGTTGTTTTTTTTCCTCAGGACTAGAAGACGTTTCTTTGTCCAGCTGTAACTACTGAAGGTACGAATCTGGACATTTCCTTACCGCCATTTTCTCTTTAAAGCGCGCGCGCGCGCGCGCGCACACACACACACACACACACACACACACACACACACACATGCGCGCGCGCGCGCGCACACACACACACACACACACACACACACACACACACACCACACACACACGACGAGAGAGAGAGAGAGAGAAGGGGGGAAGGGGGGGGGGGGGGGGGGGGAAGAGAGAGACAGACAGACAGACAGAGAACTCCTTTTTATGTTTCCAGCATTATTGCCCTCTTTTTTATGTATATTGAAAATATAAATTCTTCTGCTGTGTTCTTCCCGTTTTCATCTTTTTTTTCTTCTTCTTCCATTCTTTGTGTTCATGAGCTAAAACACGTCGTTCCTCAATCTTAGCTCCCAATCATCGACATTCAAAGCAACTCTACGGCTGTTTTATCCTGTGCAGCTGATGACATGCATCTCTCTCTCTCTCTCTCTCTCTCTCTCTCTCTCTCTCTCTCTCTCTCTCTCTCTCTCTCCTTAACTGCTCTCTCTCTTCTCCCTAACTGCTCCCTTCCATTGAGATAGCCAGTTTTTTTATCAGCTTTTTTGATGCGGGAAAATGTGTGGTTTGTTGCTGTGCAACGGTAGTGTGAGGTCGAAATGGGAGTTAGTTGGTTTAAGTATGTTTCAATTCTGAAGGATGTGGACGAACTGAAAGGCGCACGCACGCAAGCGCGCGCGCGCGCACACACTCACACACACACACACACACACACACACACACACACACACACACACACACACACACACACAGAGTCAACAGTCCTAGACTTATGGTGTACTCAGGCAGAACAAAATGTCAACAGTAGTGGCTGGGGGTTTTTTTTTTTTTTTTTTTTTTGGTTGTTTGTTTTTGGTCTTTCCACCTCCAGTTTTCCCACTCACTTTTTCTTTTTCTCCCTCTTTCCGTCTTTCTTTTCTGTTGTTCTTTTTTCTTTCTTACTATTTTTTTTTGAATGGAGTCTCTGTCATCCTATTTTCCCCTCACTTTTTTTTTTTTTTATTTCCGCCATTGTTTAAAAGACGGTCGCTCACCATGTACAATCTGTATGTTTCATTGTCGATGGACGTTAGCTTGCTGATTTTTTTTAAAAAAGTATTTTGAAGTATGATACAGGGCGTCTGGGTTCATTACAGTTTTTATAGGTAAATGTGTGGTGTGCTGACACATTTCGTGCTGCTACAGTTGACTGCTTGTAACACAATGAAAGATGACGGCGAAGAACTCTGTGATGGGCATGTGGTAGCCTTTCAATTTAGGCATGTAATACCATCTGTAAGGCCTAGAGTATACAACCTTGGGTCTTCAACGAAAAGCATGATCAACGCTGCTATAGTGCCGCCGCCACAAATTCAGCAGTTTCAGAACAGCATGAAGTAGAACTGAATATTGCTCACAATAAGAAGAGACAAACTCGCCAAACTCGCAGACTTCTTTAAAAAAAAAACAAACAAACAAACAAACAACAACAGAAAAACATTTGCCTCACAATCCAAGCCAACCCATCTGTCAAACTCATTCGTATGTATCGTAAAGTTAGCATAGTAGTTCATCGCTTGGTTTTTCTCCTCGTTTACACGATTACGCAAGTTACAAGATTACGCAATAACTAAAGAAACGATCGGCACGAAACTTGGTGAAAAGATGGTCCTTAATCTACGCGCGCGTGTGTGTGTGTATGTATGTGTGTGTGTGTGGAGGGGAGGGGGGGGGGGACAAATTCTTCAACGTTTGGAGCGGATCCGAGGCAGCGGATCCGGATCCAGGAGTGGGTTTCGGTTCCAGTCCGGTTTGGCGAAGCGGGCGTTTGTGGAAATGCCGTTCACGTTGTCTCATTTTTGTGTTCAGTACACCTGTTGCTGTCTTGAGTGTTATCACGTTGTTCACATCGTTGTTATTCTCTGCGGTGGTTCTGTTGTTGGGACGAGGTTTTGTGCTGCGGGTTGGGATGTTTCTTGTCGTGTTAGTCTCTTTGCTTCGCTGCGGATCTGCCTGGAAACCCTGGCAGTTGAAAAGAGCACATCAATATCGATCTACTCTGCTCTAAAGCGCCAGAGATTTCGTCTTGATCTTGCCTTCTGTCTGTCTGTCTGTCTGTGTCTCTGCTTCTCTCTCTGTGCCTCTTTGTCTTTCTCTCTCTCTCAATCTCTATCTCTACCTCTCTGTCTGCCCTCTCTCTCTCTGTCTCTGTGTGTGTGTGTGTGTCTTTCTCTCTCTCTCTCTCTGACTGACTGTGTCTGTCGTCTGTCTGTCTCTGTCCTCTCTCTCTCTCTCTCTCTCTATCTCTATCTCTCTCTCTCTCTCTGTCTTTGTCTGTCTGTGTCTGTCTTTCTCTCTCGTTCCTGCTTTCTCTCTTCTCTCTCTCTCTCTCTCTCTGTCTAGTTCTTGCTCTCATCCATCTCTCTCTCTCTCTCTCTCTCTCTCTCTCTCTCTCTCTCTCTCTCTCTCTCTCGTTCGTTGCAATCCTATTTCTTCTCTCTCCGTATGTATGTTTTACTTTCTTATTGAAACACACCACCACACACACACACACACACACACAAACACACACACACACACACACAACACACACATATACCTTAAGCTTTATTGTTTCCTTCTATCGTCCTTTCCCATCTTGTTTATTGTGATAAACACACACACACACACAAACACACACACACACACACACACACACACACACACAACACCCACACACACAAACACCTTAAGCTTTATTGTTTCCTTCTATCGTCCTTTCCCATCTTGTTCTTCTGGTAAACACACACACACACACGAGGTAGCGCCTCGCGTACTGGTTCCGCCGGTACCCCCTTGGGAACTAACGGAAGTAAAAGTTAACATTTTTTCTTCTGATCTAAATAAAGCGATGTCGCCGCATGTGTTAGCAGCATCTGTCAAAATTGACATGGAAGAAAAAGTTTACTAACTATTTGAAAGTATACACTGACGGCTCAGTTCTTGATGATGGTAGTGCGGGATCTGGCTTTGTAATTCCAGATTACAAAGCTGAAAAATCATATTATTTTAGGTAAGGGGTCATTCCATATTTACAGCTGAACTTGTTGCTGTCCTGATAGCATTAAATTATTTAATTTCCTTGCCAGTCTCAATATTTTAATATCCTGTTTTATGTTGATTCACAGTCAGTATTAAAAAGTTTGCATTGTTTTGAAAATACACAGAGAGAGAGGAATTACTATCTGATTAAGTACATGTTGCTCTGTCTTTACATGAAAGGTACTAATGTTGTATTTGCGTGGGTCCCATCGCACACCTCCTTCATTTTTAACGATCAAGCAGATAGAGCAGCAAAAAAAAATAAGGGGAGCAAAGAATATATTAGGTAGTATTAGGTTGACTGTCCTTTGTCACACAAGGAAATTAGTCATATAATCGAAAGGGATTTCTGGAGTCAATACAGTTCCTCATCAAAACCTCGTCAGCAAACTCTGTCAAACTTTGTGTCGATTAGCCGACTGGTTTCAAGCCTGACTTTTAGACTTTTATGTAATTCCCTACGAACCAAGTACTGCCAGACTGTTAAGTGTGTATGTCGTGGGGATCTTTCAG
>JADBJO010000810.1:440000-442500 GCA_016801955.1 Conus betulinus | reverse complement strand
CTGTGTTGCCTGACTGTGCTGACTCTGTGCTGTCATTCTTCGTTTTTTTTTTTTCTGTATTCTGTTTCTGTTTACTCTTACGTTCTGTGATTTTCTAGCCTCCTCCCTCTGTAGTCTGTCTTCGCTGACTCGACCTGTCTGCCTGCCCAAAATATGAGGTCTTTCAGGGTTCTGCAGGTCCCTGTGAAAAAGCGATCCACGAACAGATTTCTCGTGTAGGCTGACCACGGAAACTCCATGAGATTTTAGTTTACAATGAAACGGATCGAAACCGAACGCATCTTGACTCGGATCGTTGATGGATTTCTTTATCGATTCGGAATAATGCTGCTACTAGCCATGTCAACTCCATGAGATTAAGTCTACAATAAAACAGCTCAGTACCTAATCCGTCTTGGGCCTGCTCGTGAACGTACATCTAATCTATTCAGAGTAATGCGAATGGAAGATTCAAGACTGAGGAAGAAAAGTGTACGAAAAGTTGTACGGGATTAGAAATATGAGCCAAAAAAGAAGCTCGGTGTTCAACGTGAGAGTGAATCCCCAATGAGCGTGGATTTTTTGTTGCCTTTCGTTTAAATCAGGGGTAGAAAACACAGATGTTTTCATGCGTCCTGTTTCGTTCCAGACTAATTATTGGCTGTTGATGACGAGAATAGTCGAATCACGTTCAAGATGGTCAAAGATTTGGTCTGTCCAGGTAGATGTGCTTGACGCTAAAGTATTTCGAGTCACTTATCGAAGGCTCACGGAGGGCATCTAAGCTGTGGTATGATCATGTTTCAGATTTCGAATTTCTTGACCGTTGGTACATTATGATTGCTACAGTCAAAACACACTGATTGAGACCTTATTTTGTGTGTGTGTGTGTGTGTGTGTGTGTGTGTCTGTGTGTGTGTGTAAGGTGTTGAATGATCTGTTTTCAGTTCTCCTTTCCCCCCTCTCCCCCCCCCCCCCCCCCCCGTCTCTCCCCCCCCCCCCCCCAGTATTTTAGGAAACCTTCCCTGACTAGACTGCCAATGGCAGTATCTATTGACGATGATATTAGGCAGTCTGCAGTTTGTTCGTATAAAAGCTGTCCAAATCTAAAATTTGAAAAAAAGCCGCGAGCTGATTGATGTCTTTCTTGTGTGTCGCTGTCAGTTGTCATCTGATTTACAATAATTATGTCAGTAGGGGATATGGCTTTTTCTTCAATAAAGTATGCGGATCCGACTCTCTCTCTCTCTCTCTCTCTCTCTCTCTCTCTCTATCTCTCTCACACACACACACACACACACACACACACACACACACACACACACACACACACACACACACCACACACACACTCACGCACACGGTCACTTTTTTGTTGGATCCCCTCTCATTGTGGTATAGTGCCCAACGAGCGTGAAGATCAGCTTGCACGAAAAGCAGCAAAATAAAATATCAATTACGCAATACCACTCAAAACTGTTCCCTTAGATCTGAATGAATGTTTTTCAATTATAAACTTCAACATTAAGACAAAAAGTTTAAAACCTCATTGATGAACTCGGACCATTCAATATTATCACAACTGTATAAAATTCAGTGATGGGTACAATGGGGGAAAACGTTCAAACAAGTCTCCTCCTCGTCTAGGGAGACTGAAAGCTTAATCCATAGATTCCGTTTGAACGCATTGAAAACAAAACATTGTCATAATGTTAAATGTATGTGTGGGAAATCCTTAAATGTCAGTCATTTGCTGATTCAATGCCCAAGAACAAGAGAGCTCCTAAGGACATTCGGGTATTGATGGTTACACGGATGGATGGGATGCGACTTCATTGCCTTTACCATATATTTTAAAACCAATTATTCTGTTCTTGACTCAGTTTGTAAGTGTTTGTAAATAGTTCAATTGGCCCTTATCTGTAGATCTTATCACTTCTCACTTAAAATAGTCAAGGTGGAAAAGGGATGGGGGATAGGAGGGGGGTGGGGGGGGGGGCAATGTGGATGAGGGGGGCGGATTTCATATTCTATCG
Organism: Conus betulinus; assembly: GCA_016801955.1. Classification (NCBI taxonomy): domain Eukaryota; kingdom Metazoa; phylum Mollusca; class Gastropoda; order Neogastropoda; family Conidae; genus Conus; species Conus betulinus. The sequence continues at coordinate 440,485 of JADBJO010000810.1, read as the reverse complement.
TTAATGGAATAATACACTTCATACACTTGCATACTTCATTCACCCACACAATAAACTGTCTGAATCAACTATAGTGGAAGGACATTTAAACCGACGACACACACAAACACAAACCACACACACACACACACACCACACACTCTCTCTCTCTATATCTCTCTCTCCTCTCTCTCTCACCAAACACACACACACACACACACACACACAACACCACACAAATACACACTTTAACACCAATACACACCCACAACGAACACACTACAATCTATCACAATCAACTCTCGATCCTTTATCTATTTCTTGTGTGTGTGTGTGTGTGTGTGTGTGTGTGGTGTGTGTCTGTGTGTGTCAGCATTCTATCCTCATCTCTCTCTCTCTCTCGCTCTACTCTCTCTCCTCTCTCTCTATTCTGGCGTATCTAACCCCCTCCTTTTCTCTTTCAGTTCGATGTTCCCTTTCCCCACAATTCTCTGTCTGTCTGTCTG
>JADBJO010000810.1:427500-432500 GCA_016801955.1 Conus betulinus | reverse complement strand
ATCATCATTATTATTCATCATCATCATTATTATTATCATCATTACTATTATTGTTTACTTTTTTATCATTATTGTTATTACAGTTATTTTTGTTATCGTTGTTATCATTGATCATCATTATCATCATCATTAGTACTACTATTGTTGTTACTGAAACGTAGTTATCCATTTCCCTTCCACCTCGTCTCCACGGAGTCCGCTACCCCCCATCTTTAAACACCCCCCTCCCCCCAACCATCCCTTCCCTACCCGTACCTCCTCCAACTCCCCCCCCCCCCCCCCCCAACCACCCTTTCACCACCACCCACTCCCCCCTCCCCTTGCCCCCCCTCCCCAACGAAGCACCAGTTATACAGCGACACTCAACACTATCACTTTACTATACAACTCAACCTTCTCTCCGTGGAAGTCAGGCCGGGGAAGGGGGGGGGGGGGGGGGGGGGGGGGGGGGGGGGGGGGGGAGGGGGGGGGGAGGAGAGACACAAGGTGCGAAGCCTCCTTCTTGCTCCGCTTGGCTGACCCGACCGACGACTGCGGCTCGGAGGTTCCGGGTGATTGACGTTTATGAAGTGGAAGTCAGTTCCCTCTGGTGGCATCCTTCCCCGCGCCTACCCGTTTAAGCCAGCCCGGTGTCCCATCCTTGTCTTGCCCTCCCCTCTGAAGTCGGCTCCGGTGTGCCCCCCGTCCGCGGGGATATACCCCCCCTCCCCCCTCCACCCCCCCTCCCGTCTAATACACCCCGCACCCGTCGCATCGCTGGTTTTTTTTTCAGGGTAGAGATGTGGGGGTGGAGGTTAAGGGTAGGGGTAGGGAGGGCTTGGTTGGGGGAAGGGTGAGTGTGTGTGTGTGGGAGGGAGGAAGGGGGAGAGAGGAGGGTGGGGGGGGGGGGGGGAGGGCTGGGTCGAAAAAGGTCATGGAGTGCACTTTTAATTTAAAAGGGTGGGTGGGAGTTTGGGGCGGGTGGGGTTGGGGGTGGTGTGGGAGTTAGGGTGGAGAGCTGTCATGAAGGGGCAGAAAGAGTGAGATTTTAAATTTTCTTTTCTTTTCTGAAAGGGTGTGATTCTGTTACTTTTTTTTTCTTCTACCATTTTTTTTTTCTTTCATTTTTGTTTCTTCTGACGTGCTTATTTTCTTGATTTTCTTTTTAGTTCATTTTTTTTTTCTGTTTTTGTTAGAGGGAGAGAGAGCGAGAGAGACAGACAGAGTCAGAGAGAGAGAGAGAGAGAGAGAGAGAGAGAGAGAGAGAGAGAGAGAGAATCCTCATCTTAAATGGTGTGGTGCCATTAACTTTCGATGGAAGGGCTGATGTTTACAATGTGGGAGCAGTGAAAGGTTGGTGGGGGGGGGGGGGGGGGGGGGTAGTACGTTGACGTGTACTATCAGCGGCAATAGATACTGCACGGTCCGTGCTTTTAATGTCAGGTCACAAATCAGATTGCTTCTTGCACTCCCGCCCCCTCGTCCCCGGCTTACCCTCCACCCTCCATCTCCCCCCTCCCACCTCTCTCACACCCCCATCCCCTATCCCCCCCCCCCTCCCACCTGCCCGCCGTACCCATCTCTTTTTTTTTCCATAGCCCTTCCCTCCCCGGGAGAAAAAAATTTAGTATGATAATGATGAATTTAATGTTTTAACTACCACCGGTTATAACTATAATGTAAACATAATTTGCGATGTTATCGCCACCCTCATCATCATCATCATCATTATCATCATCGTCATCAAACCAGTCCATGACAGTAAAAGCAATGGTATTCAGAAAGAAAAAAAAAAGAAAAAAGAAAACGCTATGTCTTAGCGACACGGGAAGATAGAAACAGCGAGCGAGCGTGGTTCTGTTGATCGATATGATTCGAAAATACCAGTTCTGTCCCTTGCATCGTTTTCAACTTCAGTGGGAACGGAACATAGCCTGTGCCTCTCTCTCTCTCTCTCTCTCTCTCTCTCTCTCTCTCTCTCTCTCTCTCTCTCTCAAATAGATTTTTTGAAAAAATAAAGAAAGAATGTGTTAATCAGAAATAGATTTGAAATTGTGTAATGTGTTTAACGGGATGGCTTAAATCCGTCCAAACCTGAAAAAAAAAATGTTACCATGTTCCCGATGCAGCCGTAAAGAAAAAACAATCTTGTGCCGTTTGCACACAGGCCACTCGTTTCGCACCCACTCTTATGCTTTCAAAGGCGAAGGAGCTCCGTGGTGCATTCCATGTCATGTGCCACTCACAGTGAAACATATTCTTTTAGAGTGCTGAGTCTCGCATGATGTGAAGCATGAAGATTTTACAACAGACTCCATGAAAACTTTGTTCAGAGATGTCCCACCGGGTGTGTGATCTTTGAATTTCTGAAGTTCAACAGTTTTCATCTGATATAAAATTTCATGAACGATTTTTAATAAAAAAAAAAAACTCCGTCGTGCTTTTAGGTGTATTGTAAAGGGTTGCGTGAATGAGGTTGGTTGGTTTGTTGGTTGGCTGGTATGTTCTTTAACGACTTGTGTGATATGGCCCATTGCGGTCGGCTGACCTACAAGTCTTACCTTAATATTACATTAGCCTTACATTACTTTAACTTACAGGATGAGTTGGGCTATACATTACGATGTGACTTCGAACTGTGCGGATATGTTAGGAGTCTCGCTGAATTTAAAAAAAAAAAAAAGAAAAAAAAAAGGTCGGTTGTTGCTTCGCACAATACAAGACTGGTATCCATATATTATTGAAGAATCAGATTGAACGCAAATGGTACAGAAGCAATGTCCGTTTTTGATGAAGAATTATGGCCTAAATACTCAACATCTACGTCACCATCCTCCCTCCCCCTCCTCCCTTGTCCTCCATCGACTGCCTAGACAGAAGACAAAATACATTTTCTCTGTGAAAATCCTTCACGGATATTTGCCAGACTGGTACGAAATTATCTTTCAAGACCAAAGTTGTGAGGGAAAGGGAACTTAACGGTGTATGCTTTCGACAGATCATGAAACGATGATGAGATCACGTTAGAGTTATTACCCTTGGAGCCTGGGTGGCCTGGCAGACGGAGAGGGTGCGATGACTTTCGCCCCCTGGACTTTTTTACCCCCCATAGATTTTCTCCACGTCAAAATGAGGATTAAAGAAAAAGGAAAGAAAGAAAAGAAAAGAAGAAAAGGAGAAAAGAAAAGAAAAGGAACTTTAGTCAGAGTAACTGTTCTTCCCCTCCACCGAAAGTGATCTGAATAATTTCGGAGAGTGCTGAGATTGGTTGGTTTGTTTGTTTTCAGCTGTTTTCACCCTATTGGGGTCTGGTCGCAAGCGAAGTAGTACACACTGGCAAACTGAATCGAGAAATGGAAATCCCAGATGAAATATTGTTCTTAAAAGTGCAAGCACATTGATCTCCGCTCGTCCTTAAATTGTCAGATATCGTCGTAGAAGAAGACAGGAATGTGCGCGTGCGCGAGCGCGCGCGTGCGTGTCTGTCTGTTAAGGTTGAGTTACAGCGACCAGATTGTGTGGGTCTGTTAACAGATATTGCCCTCATGTGGAATCTCAGAAGATGCTAATGCATGTTTTGTCCTGTTGAGAACAGGTGGGACCGCGGGCGCTGATGTCCACGAGACGAAAACCAACGGGTGGGGAAAGTCCACGACTAGGTTCTGGGTTCGGTCTCAGTTCCCGGGGGCATGTCATCAATTGCAAGGAGAGGGGGAGGGGGGGGGGAGATGCAAAGGAGTGTCCAGAACAAAGAGAGGAGACTGGAATCCCCCCCCCCCCCTTTCCCCCGCGCGCTCCCTAGGGAAAAAAATAAATGACAGTAAAGATAGACAGTAAATGAATAAACTAAAAAGGCGGAGTGAAAGTCAGTGACAGAAGGGAGTAACTCGCTCAGAACTGCCATGCGACAGGGAAGCTACTCGTTAAGAAAAAAACAACAAACATTAAAAAAAAAAAAAGAAGGAAGAAGAAGAACCTCGGCATTCCCACGGTAAGGAGCATCCTCAAAGACGGAATGTAGCTGCCGTTCCCCTTGTGCCGCTGTTCCCCATCCCCACCCCCCACCCCCCCCCTTCCACCCCCGATCGCTCGCATACTCTCTCTCTCTCTCTCTCTCTCTCTCTCCTCTCTCTCTCTCTCTCTCTCTCCTCTCTCTCTCTCTCTCTCATTCATATTTGTCTTGTTCTTGCAGGCACGTTTGCGGGCACACCTGCACATTTCCCCCTCCCACTTCTGTGAAGTGTGAAAACGGTATATTACATCAGCCTTCAGTCCTCGAACAAGCGCGCACGCGCCCCCCGCCCCCGCCCCTCAGCACACGCACACACACACACACACACACACACGCACACACACACACACACACACACACGACACACGCTCGCGCGCGCGCGCGCGCACACGCGCGCGCGCACACAGAGAGAGAGAACAGAGAGAGAGAGAGAGAGCAAAATGCTATCACCAGCTATTTTGCTAAATATAATATCCGTCTTCTAAGCTCGAATGCATGGAGTTCGCTCGACAAATACAAAAACAAAACAAAACAAAACAAACAAAACTTGGCGTAGACGGCATAGTTTCTTTTTTTCTTTTTTTTTTTTTTTTCTTTTTTTTTTTTTTTTTACAAAAAGCTGGAAGGGGAAGGAACAAGAACCTCAGGGGTTTTAACCCCCTCCCTTCTCCCTTCACTCCCGCTTCTCTTTTTTTTTTCCTTCCTCCTCCTTTCTCCCCCCCCCCCCCCCCCCCCCCCCAAAAAAAAAAAAAAACAACCACCACCATCACCGCACTTTACCCTCACCGCACGCCCCTAATTAATGTAAACTCCCTGGCCCTTTTATTTGAACCTGCTCGGAAGGCCGGAGGGGGATCAGTGGAATTGTTTTGGTAAACAATGTTTTCGTGTTTCACGTGCTTCGCAAAACACGGTTTGAAAGCGATCTGGTCGCTGCGTTTCAGGCCGCTACGGTGCCGCCACCGGGAAAGGGTAGCCCCCCCCCCCCCCCCCCCCCCCCCCCCCCCCG
>JADBJO010000810.1:412500-425000 GCA_016801955.1 Conus betulinus | reverse complement strand
AGGGAAAAAGAAGAAAAAGGGTTGACACGCCAATCATGGGGTGTCATTTACTGGAAAACCCGTTCCAGACAACAGGAATCGAATCCGTATCTCACCACCTATGACAGTTGCATGATCCAGCGATCATATTATCTTTCAGGGCCATCAGTATTTGCCCACATGGTTCAGTAATTCCACTAGTTGAGCGAAAGAGAGAGGGGAGTGGGGGGGATGGAGGAAGAGATAGAGAGAGGAGGGAGAGAGGGAGGGGAGGAAGAAAGAGAGAGGGAGAGAGGGAGGGAAGGGATAGGGAGAGGAGACAGCTGGGGGGGGGGGGGGGGAGGGAGAGGGACAGAGAAGAAAGAAAGAGAGATAGAGCTGTTGGAATAGAACCGTATGCACACAGAGTCGTGATCGAAGGGAGGGGAGAGGAAGGTATGGGGAAGTGTGGGAGGGGGGGTATGTGTGTGTAAAGGGGTAGGGTGGGGGTGGGTGCTTGGGTGGGTAGATGGAGGGAGAGCATGATCGAATCTGCATCTGCAGAACTTCATTATTGGACTTCAACTGAATAAGCTGTTCTCTCTCTCTCTCTCTCTCTCTCTCTCTCTCTCTCTCTCTCTCTCTCTCTCTCTCTCACACACACACACACAACACACACACACACACACACTCTCTCTCTCTCTCTTTCTCTCTCTCTCTTTCTCGTCTCTCTCTTTTCTCTCTCTCTCTCTGTCTCTCCTCTCCCCCTCTCTCTCTTTCTTTCTTCCTTCTCTCTCTTTCTGTCGCACACACACACACACACAACACGTACAACAAAACACACACACATATAACACACACACACACACACACACACACACACACACACACACACACACACACACACACACACTGACATCCACGTCAGGTAATATGATTTCGAACAGAGCTGTGGAGGAGGTGGGGAGAGAAATAGAGGATGGAGCAGATCATAATCCAGGAAGGTATCAAACAAGGAAAGAAGCGGTTGTGGTCACTAGGGTGAAACCATTACATGTCCCTAGTTGCAAAATAATGCTGCTTTCATCGGCATCCGCGCATTCTCCTTGCACAAACACAGGACATAGAACAAAGGAAACAAAGGAAACATCCTCAGAATGAAAACAAAAATTCATGTACTTAATTACTCAACCAATTAGCCGACAGGAATGGGGAGGGGAGGGGAGGGCTCTAACACCAAGTCAAAAACCAAATTTGTATGAGTGTTCATAAAAAAAGGACGAAGAGGTTGTTTCCATCTTTGTTCTGTGTGCCGGTCTGCATCTGTGCTAGGTACTAGACATGTACCATCAGCGTCATCTGTTTGGAGTGGCAGCAAAAGTTGCCTTCTAGGTTCATTATTCACTCTCTACGTCTCCTCGCCTCATTCAACGTTTTCTTTTAAACCTGTAGAGAATGAGGGTAGATGACTTATCAGACACTTCCCTGAACACCACCAGAACGACAACCCGTTATGACGGGTGGAAAAAAAATTTTTTTTTTTTTTTTTTTTTTGCGAAGCGCGCATTAGGAATTCGAACTCAGAACGTCTGAATGCGATACTACTTCTCAGTTTGATGAGCACGCTGGGCACTGTGGATATATTTCTCCGTCTGCATCTTTTGATGGCTTGATTAAATCCTGATGGGAAATCCTCAGCTGCGCTGTTGAATTGGAGCTGGCTACCCATAACTTCATGTAATGTAGAAGTTGGACGTATTTGGTTCTGTGCTATAACACCTAAGACTCTCCATGGCCAACTTACAGGGTATAATGAAGCGTGGGCTTTCCCCGTGGCCTTGAGGACCGAATATTACTTTTTTGCCCGTTGACTATTGAAGTATCAGTATGACTCTATGGCCAAGATCATTTTAGAGGTTAGATCTGAGCATAGGATTTCCCCGAAGCCTGAGGACCGAATGTTCCTTCTTCACTTATTTACCATTGAAGGTTCGCCGTGACTCCATGTCCACGACCATCTTAGACGGTACAGTGGAGCGTTGACATCGTCCGAGCCCTAAGGATCGTATGTTTCTCCTTTATGATTTGATATTGAAGATTCGCCAAGATACCGTGCCCAAGAAGGCACAACTGGGGGTGGTTTTTCTCTGCGCCCTGGGGAACCCCAACACCCTGCACAGTTTAATGTTGAAGATTCTCTGTGGCGCTGGCATGTCCAGGACGAACAAGGAAGGTCCAGTGAAGGGTAGGCTCTCCCTTAGCCCGCAGAACCGAAGATTACGTGTTTGACTGCTTAATGTTGAAAAAAATCCCCATGACTCTGTGTGCGAGACCATCTTGGAGGGTATAGCAGTCTTTCCCTGAGACCTGAAGACCGAATAGTTCTCCTTTACCATTTAACGTTGAAGATTCCCCGTGATTCCGTGTCCAAGACGCTCTCCGAGGGTACAGTTGAGGGCGGACTTTTCACGGAACCTGGGGAACCGAATGTTGCTTCTTCACAAGGAATGATGAAATGGTTGTTCTCTTGCTGACTGCTTTCAGGGGCGTACTTTAAAAACAAAATGATGTCAGTTACTTGAAATGTGTGAAAAAGACAAATTTGCCATAAAAATGATTTGTTCGTTTTGTATTGTGCCTTAAATCTGCATTGCTTTGCACCTTATGTTGGTGCGTTGTCTGTATTTTGCCTTGTTTACAGTGGCGTTGCAGTGTGTTTATTTTACCTCCCTCCTTTTTCTTGCTTCCTTCTTCACTGTTTGTAACTGAAGATTGGCCATGACTCTCCGTCTAAGAAAGGTACAATTAAATGAAAGATAACAAAAACAAACTGAATATTTTTTATATATATATATATATATATAATATATATATATGTGTGTGTGTGTGTGTATATATATATATATATATACATATACACACACATATATATATATATATATATATATATATATATAGTAACGTGCGCGGTCAAGAGTACCGGTTATCACGCGGTAAAAAGACGAGGGGGTGTGCCTCACGAGTGTAGTAATAAGACAGGCGCGTTTTCAACAGTGGTTCGTCCCTGTAAGTCACGCGGAGAGGTTATGGGTGGCACACATGTAGTAACTTTAATATGCTGTGTTCAAGAGGACTTGCCAGTGCCATAGAAGGATGACGGGGGGGACCATGGCCAGACTTGGTGGTAATATGCTTCTCCCCTAAGAAGAATATCCTAATAAGATATCCGTGTATTGGTATGAAGGCAAAAACAAGAGAGAGACGCGCCTAAGCGAAGCTGCTCCAAACAGTACTTACATTGCCAGTTTGAAGAAGAAAGAAAGAGAGAGAGAGAGAGAGAGAGAGAGAGAGGGAGAGAGCGGAGAGGAAGGGAGGGATGGAGAGAGAGAGAGGGGGGAGCGATGACGGAGAGAGAGAGGGGAGAGAAGGGGAGAAGAAGAAGAAAGAGAGACAGGGAGAAGGGAGGGAGAAGAGGGGATAAGGAGGGACCGAGAAGAGAGAGGACACGAGAGATGACGGAGGAGAGGAAGAGACGGAGAGAGAAGAATAAAAAAGAAGAAAAAAAAAAAAAGCAAAGAAAAACAAAGACAGTTGCAGATTGTGTGGCACAAGTGCAGAAATAAGGTACTTCGCTCAAGAGCGGCTTTCATTGCTGTGAAGAGAAATAAGTAAAGAAAAAGAAGAAGAAGAAGAAGAAGAAAGAGAAAGTAGAGTAAAAAGAGAGAGAGAGAGAGAAGGGCAGGTTTGGGCACAAGTGTAGTAGTAAAATAGGCCCTCACTCGCTAGGGTGCGCTGGTGTCGTCAACTGCACCACTTCACATGCGCCGACGTCTTTTTTTTTCCCGCCCGCTCCACTACTACGCGTTGGCCCTGACGTGTCGGTGATGTGACGTGGCTTCCCACTTGCCTGGCGCCGGGTTCTCCTCTCTGGTCCGTCGTTGTCTACCTCCTTCCCACTCCTCCTCCACCCCCACCCCCCCCCGCCCACCCTCCCTCCCGACGTCCTCGTCTCCCCCCCCCCCCCCACCCTCTCTCTCTCTCCCTTCTCTCCTCCCCCCCCACTCTCCTTCCTCCCTCACCTCCCCCCCCCCCCCCTTCCCTCTTTTTCCATCCTCTTCCAACCCTGTCTCCTTCCACTTGCCCCTTCACTTATCTCTCAGCCCCCCTTCTCCACCCCTTCCACCTCCTCCCTCCTCTCCCCCCCCCCCCCCCCCCCCCCCCACCTCCTCCTGCCGTCCTTCTCACTCACCCCCCCTCCCCCCCCCCTGTCCCCCTGTGCCACTCCTCCCCCCCTCACCCTCCCCCTGTCCCCCCCCCTCCTTCCGCTCCTCTCCTCTCCTCTCCTTCACCTCCCTCCCCCTCCTTCTCTCGCTCCACCCCTCCTCTCCCTCACCATTCCTCTCCTCTCTCTCTCCGTCTCCCTCTTCTCTCCTGTCTCCATCTCTGTTCTGTCCCCCCCCCCTGTCTTAATTTATCCCCTCCCGTCTCCAGGGTTCCTCTCCTCTGTCTGTCATTCTCTCGGTCTGTCTCTCTTCGTCTTCTGTCTCTCATTTCTCTGTATCTCTCCCTCTCTCTATCTACTCTCTCCCTCTCTCTCTCTCTCGCCTCGCGCTCACTCTCCTGTCTCTCATCGTCTCTGTGTCGGCTCTCTCTCCCTCTCTCTCTCTCTCTCTACTCCTTCTCTCTCTCTCTCTCTCTTCTTCTCTCCTCTCTTCTGTCCTCCTCTCTCCATCTTCTGTCTCGTCTCTCGACGCTCTCCTCCACTGTCTCTTCCTCTCCCTTCTCCGGGATCTCCTCCCTTCTCCTCTCTCTCTCTCCTCTCTCTCTCTCTCTCTCTCTCTGTCTCCATCTCTGTTTGTCTTGTTTCTCTGTCTTACTTTCCCCCTCTCTCTCCATGTCTGTGTCTGTCTGTCTGTCTGGTACTGTCTGTTCTCTCTCTCTCTCTCTGGATGTTCTCTGTCTGTTCTGTCTCTCTCGCTCGTCTCAGTCTCTCTCTCTCTCTCTCTCTCTCTCTCTCTCTCTGTCTCCCCATCTCTCTTCTCTCTGTCTCTCTGTCTGTCTGTCTGTCTGTTTCTCTCTCTCTCTCTCGTTCTCTCTCTCTCTCTCCTCTCTCTCTCTCTTCATACATTTTTCACACCATCATTCTCTTCTCTCTCTCCTCTCTCTCTCCTCTCAAAATATTTGTTTACCACCATCTCTCCTCTCTCTCTCTCTCTCTCTCTATCTCTCTTCCTCTCTCGTTCTCCACTTACGTTCTACTCCTCTCTCCTCCTCTCCTCGCTCTCTCTCTCTCTTCTCTTTTTTCATATATGTTTAAGGATTCCCATATTCCTCTCTTTCCGCTCTCTCTCTTTCTTCATATATGCTTTACTTCACCTCTTCCTCTCTCTCTCTTCTTTTCATATAGGTTTACACCATCCTCTCTCCCTCTCTCTCTTCTCCTCTTCTCATATATTTTCTCACCATTTTCTCTCTCTCTCTCTCTCTCTTCATATATGTTACACCATCCCTCTCACTGTCTTGTTGGCGTTGGAGTCCCTCCACCTCTCCTCCCCCACTCCCCCATCCCCATCCACCTCTCTGCCATCGGCTGAGCGCCACCCCCCCCCCCCCCCCCCCCCCCCCCCCCCCCACACACTCCCCCCCTTCCACCCCCCACCCCCCCCACCCCCCCCCCCCCCCCCCCCCCCACCCCCCCCCCCCCCCCCCCCCCGCTTCTTCCTTTCCCTTCCTCTCCACACACCTACACACACACGTCCCCTCCCCTCGAGCCCCCATATTCGCAGGCCCCAGCATCGCCACACCACCTTCTCTTCCACCCCACCCCCCCTCTCTCTCTCTCTCTCTTCTCCTCTCCCTCTCACCTCCCTCCCTCCCCCTTCTCTCTCTCTCTCTCTCTCTCTCTCTCTCTCTCTCTCTCTCTCTCACACACACACAATCTCAAATTGTTTCCCGGGTTAGAGCGAGTTGCCATGCAGAGAGTACGAGATGATGAAATAGAGGAAGATGAAAAAAAAGAAAAAAAAAAGAAAAAAAAAAAAAAAAAAAAACGTATGAAATGCCAGCCTTTTTTTTTTTAACCATAAAGACAAACGAGACAGACCAAGCCAGACAGACAATACATGGACAAATTAGACACACGTCACAGATTGTATATTTAAGGGATAAGATAGACCCATACTTCAGGAAACAAACGAGACCTATACAACAAGGACAAAAGAAGACGCACGCTGCGAGGACAAACAACACTACAGGGACACACTAGGAAGAAAAAAACAACTTCAGAGATACGCTATACGAAAACTCGGAAGTACAAACCAGACAAAACTTATAGGGACAAAGGTAAACATGAATATATGAAAAAAGCAAACGAGGTATATACCACAGAGATAAATCAGGAGAGAAAATAAAAACCTTCAGAGATACGCTATACCAAAAACCCGAGGTAGAAACAGACAACGGTTTCAAGGGCAAAGTAAAGATGATTATATGAGAGAGGCAAACCTGGTAGATACACATGTATGAATCATGAGGATGGGGGAAGGGGGGGGGGGGGGGGGACTTCATAGAGACGCTATACGAAAACCCGAGGTAGAAACCTGACAAAAGGACTTTCAGGGACAAAGTAAACATGATTGATGTGAATGAGGAGGGAAACGAGGTATGTACTACAGGGACAAATTGGACCTACGGTATACAGACAAATTAGACATACCTTTACAGGGAGGAACAAGAAGACAAACGACAAACTAGACGTATTCTACCGGTACAAACCAACCGTGTGCTCTCGGGGCAAACAACTGGAGATACAACACAGGAAGAAACTAGACACAAAACTACAAGGACACACGAACTGTATACTACAAGAACTAGACCAAAAAAAAAAAACAAAACAAAACAAAATATGCAGGGACAAAATAGATAAATCGGTACCAAAAACCACCGGGACGAATCAGATGTATACTACAAAGACAAACCAGACATATACTTCATGGACAAAGTAGACATAAACCACAGAGTAACACACAAAAAAAAAGAGAAGAAGAAAAGAAGAAAAAAAAAAAAACTATGGAAAAAACTCCAGGCACAAACCAGATATGAATAACGAGAACAAACTAGGATACACTACAGGGAGAAAAGATAAAAATGCCATTACTAGTCATTCGCCTCTCTCCTCCTTTAAAAACACCCCTTGCCCCCACTCCCACCCCCTTCTCTTCCCTCCCACCCCACACCACCACCCACTTACCAACCCTATCCCCTTTCTCACTTCCAGACGCCCCGCCCCCCCATCCCCACCCCCTCCCCCCCTCCCCTCCCTCCCTCCTCTTCTTTCCGTTAGAGATTGATGAAAATACATCCAAAAAGAAGGCTCAGCTTTGAAACCGATCTCCTTGCTAGCCCCACTCTCCCCTCCCTCCCCCCCCCCCCCCCCCCCTCCATCCCCTATCAGTTCCACATGGGAGGGGAGGGGCGTGGAGAGGGGGCGTAAACGAACTTACGCTCACACGGAAACAAACTCGCATGTTGAGTGGTCTCCCCCTCCCCTCCTCCCCCACCCCCACACCCCACCACCCCACCCCTTTCACAACACACACCCTTTCCAAACTGAAAACCATGTACATTTTTCATCCCACCCACTCTCTCCTCTTCTTCTATTTCTGCACTTATTTTTGCAAACAGATTTTTTTTTTCTTTTCTTTTCTTTTCTCACTGTAAACAATGTTGCACGTGCAAACATGAAGTCACAGAGGGCATTCACTGCCTGTGTTTCTCTCAGGGAAATCTTATCCGTAAACGGGACAGATATGTCACGAAAGGAACTGTGCAGTAGACTGTTAAATGTTCTTTGTTTGTTTATCACACTGGGTTAAAAAAAAAAGTGTTAACAGTTAAACTTTGTGCTCGTGGACGATGCGACTAGAGGTGAAGAAGACTAAAGTATTATCTTTTTCATTTGTTCTCATGCACATACTAAAATGAGATTGCAAATGAAAAAACAAAGGCAAGAGACAGATAGGGAGACAGAGGGAGGGAGAAAAAGGAGGGGGGCGGGGGGGGGGGGGGAGGACCAAGAAAAAGAAAAACAGGAAATGTTTAAACGCCCACCCCCACCCCCCACCCCTTACTCCACCTGCCTCCCCACTCCCCTAAAAAAAGAAAAGAAAAGAAAAGAAAAAGAAATATCACACACACACACACACACACACACACACACACATACATACATACATACATATACATACACACGTACAAACGCACGCAAACACACACACACACACACACACACACACACACACACACACACACACCAGTAATTTAGCCTTTTAACCTTTTAATTTGATCAAAATCCCGTGATCAAAGTCCCAATTCTAATTTGCTTGCAGTCATGATATGGTCTGCGCGCTCGGCTGGGCTGTAAGTAACGTGACTCGAGATGATGAAAGGGCGGAAGAGTGATCGGCCCTGAAACGGGTTTCAACAGGCCTGAGAGGAGAACAGAGAGGAGAACAGAGAGGGGAGGGGCGGGGTGGGGTGGATAAGTGGTGGAGTGGAGGGAAGGAGGGTGCGTGTCTGGAGAGTGGGGGGGGGGGGGGGGGGGGGGGAGGGATCACACAACACAGGCAGATACACAAAAAAACAGACTAACAGACAGACAGACGAACGCGTAGGCTCTAGATGGACGGCCAAATGGACAGAAAAACAAAAACGTACTAAAGGAAATTGATAAACAGAAAGACAGGGAGACGGACAGAAAGATAAAAAAAAAAAAAAAGAAAAGTCTAGACTGAACAACTACACGTCCATATATACAGACAGGCTCAAATGAATACCGGTTCCATGGAAACGACACAAATTGCAGCGCGCTTTAAATTCAACTCTGCAGGCAAACGGAAACTGCGTCCCTATCTCGAAGTTTGTCGCTTCTCTCTTTTCTTTTTTTTTCTTTTCCTTTTTTTCTTTCCTTTTACCTCGCTTGCAAACTTTTTCTCTTTTTTTTTTTTTTTTTTTTTAAATAGGTCAATTTGCACGTGAAGATCTTCAAAATTCAATCGAGGGTAGACACTGACCCTTCAAACGACCTCGTCCCAAATTGGATACAGATCCACTACCCACCCATAACTTACAGTCCTGCCCCTCCTTTGAAGCCTAGGGACGCCAGATATGGCCCAGTCCGGTTGAGGTCCAGGAGAAGCTGTGGGGACGAGGTGGGGGTCTCTGCGGCGGACTGTGGACTTCGCCTTACTGAACCAGATTGAGGATATAGCGCGGTCTGGAACCGCGAGAAAGAAAGAAAGGATAGTGTTCCAACAAGCCGCTTCTGAGTTATCTGGCGGACAAAGACAGGCACAGACAGACAAATAATTGACTAGAAACACTGAAAGATACGAGCAGTACCAATACCTTGCTCCGTGGCCGTGTTTAGTTTCTGCACAGCATAAAAGCAAGAGTTTTCTTAGGAAAGAGCCAGCGCTTAGCGGTGGTATTCATGGGAGTATATACATGAGCTTCATAAGCCGTCAAGCTGTTTTTCCCCAGGAGAAACGGCTGTTATCCTTCCAGAAAACGGAGTTAAGCTGTAAAAAATTCCGCAGGACCACAACTGTTTTCCTTGGGATAATAGATGTTTTCCCTGTTTACCCACAAGATGACGCGTAATCTCCCCTGTCTTCACGAGGGAAAACGGTTATCGGTGTAACCCCTGAGGATCACCACTGTTTTTTCCCGTTTCTTCTGGGAAAACTGTCATTATCCTGAGACTGAGAGAGAGAGAGAGAGAGAGAGAGAGAGAGAGAGGAGAGAGAGAGAGAGAGAGAGAGAGAGTAGGAGGAAACACTCGGGATCCTCCGGATCACACATTGCTTTCCCTGTTTTGCTGTCCCATTTCGGGCTTCTCATGGTAAACATCCACCATAGCTGTTTACTCTGTTAACCAGCGGCCATTTCGTCGCCACAATTCCCATTTTATTCCAGAAAAAACAATGATAATCGTTATCATTCCAAGGAAAGTTGATCATCCCAGGAAAATGGAGAAAACAGTTAGGGATCCACAGGGGAACACAGGGGAAATCGATTATCATTTGGAAAACAGGGAAAGCACTTGTGACCCGAAGATACGAGCGACTTTGTTTTTTTTCTCGCGATGATTCCTATTTTCCCTCTCAAGTAAACATTTCCTCGAGAAAAACAAGGATAACGATTATCATCCCACGGGAAAATAGGGAACACGATTCTGATCCTCGGGGAACAGAGGGAAAACAGTTCTCGTTCGGAAGGCAGGGACAACGTTTGTGGCCTGTAGAAACGAGCGATCGTTCTTCTCGCGATGATTCGTATTTTCCTCAAGAAAACAAGGATAACAGTTATCACCCCCAAGGAACATAGGGAAAACAGTTTGTGATCCTCAGGGGAAAAAAAACAGGGAAATCAATTATCCTACGGAAAAAACAGGGAAAAACACTTGTGGCCCCTAGAAAGGAACGATTTTTTTTTTTTTTCCTCGCGACAATTCCTGTTGTCCTCAAAATAGCAAGGATAACGGTTATCATCCCAAGGAAAATAGAGAAGACAGATTGTGATACTCGGGGAGCACAGGGAAAACGGTTATCCTTCGAAAAAAAAGAGGGGAAACACTTGTGGCCCATAAAAACGATTTTTTTTTTTTTTTGCCCGCGATAATTTCTATTTTCCCTCTAGAAAATTCCTTTTCCTTGAAGAAGACAAGGATGACAGTTATCACCCCAATGAAAACAGATGAAACAGTTAGTGATCCTCGGGGAACACAGAGAAACCCATTCTCCTTCGGTAAACAGGGAAAACACTTGTGACCCCTGTGACCGCTAGAAAACGAACGATCCGCCCCCCCCCCCCCCCCCCCCCCCTTTTTTTTTTTTTTTTTTTCTCGCGCGATGATTCTAATTTTCCTCAAGAAAATATTGTCATCAAAAAAGAAGAAAAAAACAAAAAAAAAAAAACAAGAAAACGTATATCATCCTAAAACGAAAACAAGGGAAACACGATCCTGATCTTCGGGGGGAACAGAGGGAAAGCAGTCTTCGTTCGGAAAACAAGGGGAAAACGCTAGTGATCTCTAGTTAAAAAAAAATAGAGGTGTGGTTCCCGGATGATTACTGTTTTCTCCTCTTTCCGCTAGTTTCCCTGAATGATCATAAGCTGTGTGTGTGTGTGTGTGTGTGTGTGTGTGGTGTAGGGAAAACAGCCATTACCGCGGTCTCGTTGACTGATTTGAAGCCGGCGAGCAGGCAGACCGCTTTGAGACTATAGTAGGCCTGGTGGTGGTGATGATGGTCCTCTTCCTCACGTCCCCTACTAATAGAACGCTGAGTCGGGGCAGCCGGGCAGCAGCCAGCGGGTGTTATTAGTGTACAGTCTCTTGTGTCACTGTGACCACAGCAGCAGTCAGTGCTGGAAGTGTTGGCCTGCTGGTGGTGATTTATGACGGACTGGACAGAGGGAATGCCGGACGAATGAGTTATCGCCGCCGGGGCAGGCAGACACCTCAGCCTCACCCCTCCCCCCCCCCCCCTTCACTTCTGTTTCCTCTCCACCTCCCCCGTCCCCCCCCCCCCCCCCCCCCTTCCTTCTGTTCCTCTGGCTTGGCCTCCCTCGTCCGATACAAATACGCATTTGTGGAGTGGAACAGAGAGAGCAAGAGAGAGAGAAGAGAGAGAGAGAGAGAGAGACACACACACGGGGGGGGGTTTTCACACACACACACACGGCCCGAGTAGCGCAGCGGTGGATAAGCACACACACACACACACACTCACTCACTTGCCCTACGCATACAACATGCACATGCAACAACACACCCCACGCGCGCACACAACACACACACCACACACACACACACACACACACACACACACACACAACACACACACACGCACGCACGCACGCACGCAGACACACGCGCACACACGTGCATACAGAGAGAGAGAGAGAGAGAGAGAGAGAGAGAGAGATGTCAGCATCAACTTTTGAAAAGGAAAAAAAATTCGCCACGAAAATATTTTTCAAGAGATAGTTGTGGTTGTTTTTGCTTTTTTACACTAATGTGACGTCATAAAAGACACCATGACTTGAAATAAACCATTGGGGGCCGCTAAGCTCTAAAACAATTTTTTTTTTTTGGGGGGGGGGGGGGGGGGGGAGTGGGGGGGGGCTCACAAAAAAGTCATTAATTTACCATGAAAATTATGACTCTGTGAATGATTTTTCTTTTTTCAACAATGGAAATTACTTACGAAGAGTCTTAAAGAGAGTATGATAACTGAATGGATGTCCATTTTCAGTAGTTCATTTTTTTTTTTCAACCAGAAAAATGTGGAAAAGGAAGAAAAGAGAAGCAAGCCAACAAGGGAAGAAACGAAAACGAACTGAAGTGTGTATGTATGTGAGTGTAAGGATGGGAAGTGCGGGGACGGGGGGGGGGGGGGGGGGGGTGGGGGTTTCGTCCAGTCCCGTTGAAATATTCAAGCAAAACTGCCTGGTTTTAGTCAGATATTTCTTTACCTGTT
>JADBJO010000810.1:400000-407500 GCA_016801955.1 Conus betulinus | reverse complement strand
CTTTATTTCCAAGGGTAACAGATAAGCAAACACATGCTTTTCTTCATCCGTTCCTTGCCCGCTAAGGGACTAAATATGACAAGCGACTAAGACTTATAAAACTTTTCACACACCACACACACACACACACACACACACACACACACACACAGAGAGAGAGAGAGAGTATGGGAGACCTGAGAGAGGGAGAGAGAGAGTAAACGAGAGGGGAGAGAGAGAGAGAGAGAGAGAGAGAGAGAGAGAGAGAGAGTTGTGAGACAGAGGTAGAGGGAAAGAGCGACGGTATGAATGGGAGTGAGGAGGGAGGAGGGGGATGGGAAAGTGAGGGGGATTAGGGAGAGAGAGAGAGAGAGAGAGAGAGAGAGAGAGAGAGAGAGAGAGAGGGAAAAGGGAAAAAAAGACCGGCGGCCCCCAAAACTGACAAATTGTTGCATCCCCTAAGCTACCCCCTACCTCGTAATTTACATGCAATTTGTTGGTGGCGCCTGCGCGCTGTCTGCCAGCAAAAGGCCGTATTTCACGTGCAATGCAGCACCCCGCGGCTCCCTCCCGCCCCTCTCCTCCTCCTCCTCCTTCTCCTCCGCTTCCGCCTCCCCGCTCCCTTCCTTCCCTCACAAATAAACACACAGTGCTGCTCTGTATGTCTGCCTCTTTTCCTCCTTCCCTCCCTCCCTCCCTCCCTCACTGCCCCAAGGGACTTAACTCCACTGTACTATGCTGAAGCCTGGGGCAGCGTTCAGTCGGTGCTGTCATCATTTTTTTTTTCCTTCTTCTTCTTCTCCGCTGCCTTGTTTGATGTTAGTTACCTTGCGCGCAGCGCGTTTGCTACCACGGAGTGTGCGGAGCAAGGGTATATATCCACTACGGCTTTGGCCTGTTCCTGGTTTAGTACAGCGCTGGTGTGAAAGCCCACAGAACTTTTTTTTTTTTTAGTAGGCCAAAGGCGAACTGTGGAAGATTTCGGATGTGGAAGGCAAAGTGCGTATGTCATACGCGCGCGTGCGCGCGCGCGCACGCGTATGTGTGGTTGTAGCAGTAGTAGTAGTAGTGGTGGTGATGGTAGTGTTAGTAGAGGTGCTGGTGGTGGTAGAAGTGATGGTAATAGTAATGGTGGTAGTAGTAGTGATAGTCGTACTTTCATTGTGTGTGTGTGTGTGTGTGTGTGTGTGTGTGTGTGTGTGTGTGTGTGTGTGTGTGCGTGCGCGCGCGCGCGCGTGCGCGTATCCGCGCGTGTGTGAGTGTTTGTTCGTGCGCGTGGGTAGGTGCGTGCGTACGCGCCAGGCAACTCCAAATCAGTTGGACGGATTCACCTCCAAATCTCAGAACATCTATTGCGAAGTTTGAGTCCTCATGAGACACGATTTCTCAGGTCCTGTGGGTTCAAAGGTGACTGAGGCAGTGGTGACAAAAAAGGCTGGCCGACGCGTTAGTGAATCTAAAACCGTTGGCAACGAGTAATACAAACAAGTGTCTGAGAGAGAGAGAGAGAGAGAGAGAGAGAGAGAGCGCATTGTGCAGGAAACGTCATAAGCCTCAGGAACCCTGTGTGTGTGTGTGTGTGTGCGCGCGCGCGCGCGCGCGCGCGCGCGAGTGTGCATATGTGCGTGCGTGCGTGCGCGCGCGCGCGCGTGTGTGTGTGTGTGTGTGTGTGTGTGTGTGTGTGTGTGTGATACGCTATCTTTATTGCGGTTTCCCTCAGGCTTCTGTTACACCATACCATAGACACGGTGAACCTCAGACGCAATTCACTGCCCCTACGGCCACTAAGGTTGTGGGATTGTATCAACTGCTCCCTCCCCGCCCTCCCGCCCCCCCCACCCACGAAACACAAAAACGCCTGTCATATTCCGCATACGATCCCCAAATCTTCATGTCGTGCCTGTTTAATTCAGCCACTGGAGAGCACGAATCGGCGGTCTGCGATCACTTCACGGGTTTCCATTGAACATCGCAGTATCCGGCGATGCACACGTCACAAAAAAAGAGCCAGTGCTTTAAAGAGTTTTCGTACCTACATGTTTTGTATATGTACACCTTCATGATCTTGTACATGTATGCATAGTTATGCATTTGTATACAGAGGAGTATTTACGGAACCTAAGACCTGAGGTGGACTGCATAAAGAGTGTTAAAGGGCTTGGTCAGTCTTTTTTTTCTTTTTTCCTCTCCACAGGTCTCTAGTCTACAACGTTTTCAGCAATTACTTCCGCTAATGTTGGAAAACCCCACTAATGATCAAATACTGAAAAAAGGACATAGAAGGCAAAAGTAATCTTTCAATCCCAATCAGAACTCGCCTCCTCCTTCTTCTTCTTCATCTTCGTCTTCTCCTCCTCTTCTTCTTCTTCTCCTTCTTCTTCCTCTCCTCCTTCTTTTCTTCTTCTTCTTCTTCTTCTTCTTCTTCTTCTTCTCTCTGTGTAAGAAAGACATGCAGAGTACAAGATTCATACGATCCCGGTCTAATTAGCGCCACGTCACGACACTTCAAAGAAACTTGTCGCGCGCCATCTTCCACCCCGATATCTGGACAGGGAAAAAGGTGAAAACATGGGGGTGGTTGACAGAAGGAAAGAGGAGGGGGATGGGGGTGGGGGCGTTGAGAGGGAATGGGGGTGGAGGTGGGACAAGATGAGAGGGAGGTGTGCAGTTAGCGAGATGGTACTACGAGAGTCCGGGACAGAGAAGACGATTTAATCGGAGAGTGTTTGGATTATTCAACAGTGGGACTGACTGTTGGCGCAGCATGTCCCCCCCCCCCCCCCCCCCCCCGCCCAGGGCCTCCCTCTCTGCCCTACCTTTCTCCCGTTTTCCCTGTTGGGATTCTCAAACATAGGCTCATAGGTTTCCTGATATATTCATTACCCTGTGTGTGTGTGTGTGTGTGTGTGTGTGTGTGTGTGTGTGTGTGTGTGTGAACTTTGTTCCAAACAGTGCTTTCTTCTCATTTAGCTCGCTCCTTACAATACTATATACGTCGCTCATACAGCTAACTCTCGTTTACAGTACTTTCTTCTCATTTAGCTAACTTTTTTTTTTTCAGAACTTCTGCTCATTGAGCTAAATCATTACAGTACAACGTTCTCATTTAGCTATCTCCTTACAGCAGTATCGTCTTATTTATCTAACTCCTTACAGTACATTTTTTTCACGTTGAGTTACTTCCGTACAATACTTTCGTCTCATTTAGCCAGCTCGTTACACTGCTTTCTTCTCATTTAGCTAGCTGCTTACACCACTTTCTTCTCCTTTAGCTAGCTCTTTAGAGAATTTTCTTATTTAATGACTTCCTTGCAATACTTTCTTCGCACTGAGCTAGCTCCTTACCGCTTTTCTGTTCATCTTGCTTGCTCCTTAAAGTACTTTCTTCTCTTTGAGCTAGCTCTTTACATTGCCTTCTTTTTCTCTCATACAGCTGGCTCCTTCCAGTACATTCTCTCATTTAGCTAACTCCTTACAGTACTTACCTTTTTTTTTTTTTTTTCTGTTAATTTGCGAGCTCCTTAGCTCCTTACATTACTGTCTTCTCTTTGATCTAGCCCTTTATGTTGTTTTCTTCTAATACAGCGAGCTCCTGACATTACTTTCTTCTCTTTGAGCCAGCTCATTTTCTCCTCATACAGCATTGCTTTCCTCTCATACAGCGAGCTCCTTACAGTACTTTCTTCTCATTCCTTACAGTAGCGAGCTCCTTACAGTACTTTCTTCTCATTTAGCGAGCTCCTTACAGTACTTTCTTCTCATTTAGCGAGCTCCTTACAGTACTTTCTTCTCATTTAGCGAGCTCCTTACAGTACCTTCTTCTCATTTAGCGAGCTCCTTATACTTTCTCTTCTCATTTAGCGAGCTCCTTACAGTACTTTCTTCTCATTTAGCGAGCTCCTTACAGTACTTCTTCTTCACGAGCTCCTTACAGTACTTTTCTCATTCTCATTTAGCTATCTCTGCACATTACTTTCTTCTCATTTAGCTAGCTCCTTATCTCCGCTCACACAGTACTTTTTCCCATTTAGCTAACCCCTTACAGTACTTTCTTCTCATTTCTTCTCTTAGCGATTTAGCACAGTACTTTCTTCTCCTCCGCAGTACTTACTTTCTTCTCATTTAGCTATCTCCGCACAGTACTTTCTTCTCATTTATAGCTATCTCCGCACAGTACTTTATTCCCATTTAGCTAACCGTTTACAGTGCTTTCTTCTCATTTAGCTACCTCCGCACAGTACTTTCTTCTCATTTAGCTATCTCCGCACAGTACATTTATTCTCATTTAGCTATCTCCGCCAGTACAGTACTTTCTTCTCATTTAGCTACCTCTGCACAGTCATTTATTTTCTCATTTAGCTATCTCCGCACAGTACTTTATTCCCATTTAGCTAACCCCTTACAGTACTTTCTTCTCATTTAGCTAGCTTCTTCCGTTCCTTTCGACTCGTTTAGCTTCTTTTTTTTTTTTTAACCCTTTTGCTTACTGCTTTGGGAGGCCGTAGGATGTTATTGTTGTGCCCTTGATGGCGAGAATTCCACAGACCTATGGATGGCATGGCTCCGTGTCATCCTGTGAGAAGACCAGTCCATCCAGCTGGGTGCCTCTGATGCATCCTCAGCCAGGGAGCGAAAGTGAACAGGAGACAGAGGATTCAAACAGCGGACATTCGGGCAGCCGCTGTGGCTTCATGTGGGGTCCGAGTGGGCGCCTGGACAGGACGAAAATCAAAGTCATTCCCTCAAGGCCCAGATCGAATCATTTACAGTGGGTTTGGTGGTCATTTGCTCCGTACACGTCGCTAAATAATGGTCTCTGGAACACGATCGCAAAGTGTAAGGTTTTGCCATCATTCGCGTGCTCAGCAGAAGGAAAGTGAGAAGCCAGGAGAAAGTGATGAGAGATCCCTCGTTCTTTTGAAGCGTACGCTGGACGTGATATTTCATGTGTTAAAAAAAAAAAAAAAAAAAAAATACTGCTCGTTGGCTTCGTTTCATTCAGACAAAAATTCATATCATGCATAAAATCAGGTGCCAACAACTTTGAACTTTACTTTCGAGCCAGTTCGACATTGATTGTTAGTTGTGCTTAAACAGAGATGGCTGAGTCAGTTAGTTCCACAAGAAGCGGGCGGTACCAGTGGTGCCGTTTTGAGAAAGAAGATAACAAAATATGATAATACCCGAATAGAAGGGTTTGATATTTCTACATTCTGTGGTCCTCTAGTGAACCGTCCCCCACCCTTTTACACACACACACACACGCACGCGCCCGCACGCATGCACGCGCGTACGCACGCACGCGTGCGCACACACACACATACACACACACACACACACACACACACACACACACACACACACACACACACACACACACACACACACACACGCACACGTGCGCGCACGCACACACACATATATGTATGTATGTATGTATGTCTCTCACACAAACATATATATATATATATATATATATATATATATATATATATATATATATATATATTTATATGAATGTACACACACACACACTCTATGTATATACACACACAAACACGCACTCTCTCTTTGTCTCTCACACACACACACACACACATATGCACACGCGTGCGCACGCACGCCTCTGTCGAGAACCACCCCACAAACTCATGAATTATACGGCGATAACGATAATGATACTAACAAGACTACTAATGACCACGACGAACCACAACGATGATGACGAAGATAATGTACAACGATGATGACGACGATAATGTACATGCTCACGGCACACCCGCATACAAAGAACAAGATAACACAGGCCACGCGAAAGATCCCCATCGCGATGACACCGACGATGACCGAAACGGCCACAAAGCACCAAACCTGTATAGTGCCCTTGCTAGAACTAACGTCTCTCTCTCACGATCATCCCGCTCTCTGAGGAATGTCTCCGCGTCCACACTCCCCCCCCCCCCCCTCTCCAAACACACCCCCCCCCCTCTTCTCTCCTGGGTACATGTTATCTAGCATCAGGACTCCGGGAGATGAGCGTAGGGGAATGAAGATGAACATGATGACAAAGATGATGATGTTGATGTGATGATTAAAAGAAAATTCGGTGCCACAAACATAAGAGAGAGAGAGAGAGAGAGAGAGAGAGAGAGAGAGAGAGAGAGAGAGAGAGAGAGCTGGGTACAGCTGGTCATCAGATATTGATGAAGATGGGTCTGTAAATCTGTAGGGGTGATGCTCCACGGGTGATAGGAGCGGAGGGGTGAAGGACAGGGAGGGAAGGAGGAGGTGACAGAGGGGATAGGGACGGAGGCTTGTTGACGAAGGGAGATGAGGTGGAAGGGGAGGGGGGGGGGGGGGGGGGTCCCGGAGAGAGGAAGGGAGGGAGGAATCCTCCCTTGAAGACAGTCTGACAAAGGACATTGTCATACACTTTAAGGGGATGATGTCCGTTTGGAAGTGTAGTGTAGTGTAGTGTAGTACAGCACAGCACAGTACAGTACAGTACAGTACAGTACAGTACAGTACAGTACAGTACAGTACAGTATAGAATAGTATAGTATGGCTTTGTGTTGTGGGGGTTGGGAGGAGCTACGACATGATGTATCTCGCCCGACGTGGTTTAAAACCTAGCCGACCACGAAAGCCGCACCAGAGATGGACTACACACAACCAGGAAGTAAAAAAAAAAATCAGAACTACGAAGCATTCCACCACCAGGGTAAACATACAATCAGCATTTTGAAAACTGGGGGGATATGGGGAGGGGGAGGTGGGAGCTGAGATCCCTGAAAAGTTCAGCGATTTGCACAATCACGTCTCCCTTCCCAAGAAGCAAACCACAGCCCCTTTAAATCCCTCTCCGACTCCCCCCCCCCCCCCCCCCCCACACACACACACACACACTCCACTCCGTATCGTCCCTCCACCTACCACCCGACTTCCCTTCCCAGCAGGGGTGGTGGGGAGAGGGGAGTGGGTGGGGGTTGGGTTAGACGGTCTAGGGGATGGGTTGTTGGCTGCCACATACCTCATCGATGCCGACTCTGGATGAGATCCGGGTGGCCTGCTGATAGAAGACAAGATACTGGGATACGACTGTGGGTGCCGCCTGCCGAGCTATCTGCTCCTGATGGCTGACAACGCATTGATGAGCTTGCGATGACGATGAACCTCAGGGAGAGGCACACACACGGCTGGCCAGAGTCGGAACCCGCTGTCCCCCCAAACAAAAAGACATGCATGCGGGATGACCAGCTCTGCGAGGTGCCAGCCTTGTTGCAGCCGAGAGGCAGGGAGGGAGGGAGGAGGGGGACAGACGGAGGCGAGATTTCAGGGAGAGGAGCTTTTTTTTTTTTTTTTTTTTGATAGCATCATTGTCAGAGCCGCCTGGTTCTTCGTTTGTAGTTTAGAGAGAGAAGGGCAGAAAGAGTGGGGGGAGGGAGGGGGGAAGGGGGCAGGAAGGGCAGGGGGTGGGGAAAGGAGGGTGATGGGATGGGGGCAGGAGAGGTTCCGTTTAAT
>JADBJO010000810.1:390000-397500 GCA_016801955.1 Conus betulinus | reverse complement strand
CTCTCTCGTGACCGAAGCCCATTATACAACACGAAACAATATACATGAATTTACGCTGTACTTCACCATTAAGTAAACTTCTATGAGATTCTCAGGGTATTCCACGCACTCGGAATCATTTTTAATCTGAGTACGTGGAATGCCAAGATTGTGCGGTTTTAGTTATTAAGTGGTTGGTTATTTCCACATTCATCGTTTCCTCATCTGTTTATTTACTAATCTTATCATTTTGCTAAGGAAAGGAAGGGAGGGAGGGGGAGGAGGTGCGTGCGGAAGGGGTGGGGGGGGGGGGGGGGGTGGGGGAGGGGGGGTCTGTTTTCTCTCTGAGGGGCAACGAAACGGCAGCGGTGCGAAATGCCGCAAGACGCAGCACGCTTCATTACTTTCTTTCTTTCTTTTGTTTTGTTTATTCATAAACGTATGTGCTCATTTAGTTGGTATTTGTTTATTCATTTTACCATTTGTTTTCATCATCGAAGGAATAAATCCGCTTCCAGCAACAGCGTCTGTTTGACTAAGCGCCACGTCTTCTATCATGAACACGAACGAAAACGAATACATATATTAACAACAACAAAAAAATTGGCTTTTCTTTTTCTTTTCTTTCCTTCTTCTTTTTTTTTTTTAAACCAGAGAAAGAATATGTAACTTTGTTACTTTATTCATGGTGGAATGGTAGATTTTTTTTCTCCGTCTTTTAGTGACGAAGACAGTATCAAAATGTCAGGGTTGACTCTTTCACTTTGGAGGTATTCTGTGAAGAGGTTCAACACTCGCCTCTGTTTTCCACGCGATTTTCTATCCTGCGCGCTTTCAAGCAAAAGAGTAATGGTGTAGCTGTTGTTACCCCCTTCTCCGCACTCCGCCTCTCTCTTTCTGCCGTCAGTCTCTGCCTCTCCGTGTCTCTTTTCTGTCTGCCTGCCTGCCTGTACACACACACACACACACACACACACACACACACACACACACACACACACACGCGCACGCGCGCGCGCGCGCGCGCGCGCACACACACACATACACGCAGAAATGCATGCACGCACGCACACACCACACACACACACACACACACACACACACACACACACACACACACACACAGAGAGAGAGAGAGAGAGAGAGAGAGAGAGAGAGAGAGAGAGAGAGAGAGAGAGAGAGAAAATCGTGCTCATACACGCGCACACATTCACATTCACACTGCTACACACAGACATACATACACACGCACACACGCACACGCGCACACACACACACACACACACACACACACACACACACACACACACACACACGCACACACGCACGCACGCACGCACGCACGCATGCCCGCACACACACACACACACACACACACACACACACACACACACACACACACACACACACCGCGTGCGCACATACAAACGCGTTTACGCATGGACATATACACGCGCGCTCGTTCACGCACACCTGGAGAGAGAGAGAGAGAGAGAGAGAGAGAGAGAGAGAGAGAGAGAGAGAGAGAGAGATGGGGGGACAGACAGACAGACAGAGAAGGGGGTGAAGGGGGTGGTTAGGGAAAAGATATATGGCTTTCTATATCAGTGCGCGGCGTGTTAATCAGAACAACGAATATTGTTGTGTATTATCTCTCTGTGTCTGTCAACACCAGATAACACGGTGGAGGGAATTTATGCTTTTGTTTATCTCACACACGCGCTCCCCCCCTCCTCCCCCCCCCCCCCTCACACACACACACACACACACACACACACACACACACACACACACACACACACACACACACGCACTCCCGGAGAATTAGGACTGTAAAGCAAATTGTGACAACTGTCCTGCTTGTAACATTTGCCACCCAAGTTCCCTCCCCTCCCCTCCCCCACCTCCACTCCTCTTCCCTCCCCCCCCACCCTTCCCTGTCTCCTCTCCCCCTCCCCATCCAATCCATACGCATACTCTTTACCGCCCCCCCCCCCCCCCCCTCCTCCTCCTCCTCCTCCTCCTCTCTCCACCTCGCCAAAACACAAACGACAATGCAATAAAATGTACCGGGTCCGTCAGATCAACTTACATACTGCTTCTGACGTTTTGTGGTAGGCGCACTGGTTCTGTTAGTAGTAGTAGTTAGCAATGGTGTTATCTCTATTGTCTGGCTTTGTTGTGAGCTGTTTCTCATTCAACTGTCGTGCCGTTGTTTGTTTTGTCTTGTTGTTATTTGTGTTCTATTGCATTGTTGTTCTTTACTGTTCTGGATCGCTGATGAAAGGTTTCAGTTGGTCTGAGTCCCCCGGTAGCTTCGTGGGTCGCTGGGGCAGTGAACGGCACGTCATTGTGAAAGGCGGTGCCCATCACCCTCATTCGGCCGCCTTTAACTTTCCCTGTACTGAGTCAGGTACCAGTTCACTGCTGGGCGGACAGAGGGTTTTCTTTTCTGGCGGACAGAGAGGGTTTTTTCCCTTGGCGGACAGAGAGGGTTTTTTCCCCCTGGGGCGGACAGAGAGGGTTTTTCCCTGGGCGGACAGAGAGGGTTTTCCCCCTAGGCGGACAGAGAGGGTTTTTTCTCTGGGCGGACAGAGAGAGGTTTTTTCCCTGGGCGGACAGAGAGATGTTTTTTTCTGGGCGGACAGAGAGGGTTTTTTTTCTGGGCGGACAGAGAGGGTTTTTTCTGGGCGGACAGAGAGGGTTTGTTTCTGGGCCTGAGAGAGAGGGTTTTTCCTGGGCGGACAGAGAGGGTTTTTTTCTAGTCGGGACAGAAAGGGTTTTTTCCCCCCCAGGGCGGACAGAAAGGTTTTTTTTTTCGAGTGGTTTGAACTCGAACACCACTGTCATATCCGCGGGCAAACGGTCACACAGTTTGACTACGTGCCCTTTTGCTGTACTATGTTGTTTGAACGATGCTGTATTTTTGTGTTTTATTATATTTTTTTTTTTTTGCCTTAGATTTACTCTTGGACTTATCCCATCTCTCTGTCTCTCTTTGTCTGTTGTCTGTCTCTGTCTCTATCTGTCTCTCTCTCTCTGTCTCTCGTCTCTCTCTCTCTCTCTCTCTCTCTCTCTCTCTCTCTCTCTCTCTCTCTCTCTCTCTCTGAAGTTGGGCACGTGAAAATAAAAGACACGGAAGAGCTCGTTACGGTTTGCCTACAAAGGAAATCTTGTGACCCGGTGTTTAAATCTCTTACAATAAAAAGTGTGTGCGTTCGAATATTACTTGTACCCTTATTCGAAGGAAGCTTTCAAAACGAAAATTGTATTTAGTGTAACTATGTTTGTGTTCTTTGTTTTACTGAAATTATATACCATCCGCTGGCATGGATACATACATGCACACAGACACAAATTTGGAGAATAAACCACAGTGTATTCCCCCCCTCCCTCGCCCCCCCCCCCCCCCCCCCCCCAGCGCTCACCTCTGTATTCCCCACCCTCCCCCCACCGCGACACTGGAGGGTAACAAAAGACAAATTCAAAAACAAGGTACTTTTCAATATGATTATTCAGAAACCACCGTGACCATCACCATTCCAATACAGTTTTGCCTCTTAATGAAAGGAGGATGTAAATGCGCCACTTGATAAATATTGGAATGTCGCAGTTCACGATAAAGACGACCAGTGCGTATAGTAGTTTGTAAATAGCGAATCTCCTTACGGAAGACGCAAGACGGTTAACAGCCACAGACGGTGAAAAAAACGGAAATAAACTTCAAAGTACGTACACGCATGAATAAACACAATTTTAAATGATCAAGTCGTTTACAATCAGAGACTGTAGTTGTCGTTGACATAATAATAGTAATAACAGCAGCAGCAGCAGCACCACCACTACCACACCGACAACAACAGCAACAATAGCAAAAGCTGAAATATCACGTGTTACAAAAACATCCGACGATCAATATCCCTTAATACGATAGCAAGCGGCGCAGAAAGTTAAAAGAAAACAAAAACAGCAGCAAAACAACAGCAGCAGCAGCAGCAGCAGCAGCAACAGCAACAACAGCAACAAGAGCAGAAGCTAACAAATCAATCAAAACAAAAACAACGAGTCTCCTTCCTGCAAACAGGTTAACAACAAACTCGGCACAGCGTGCACGCGGGGCAGTCAGTCAGTCTCTCTCTCTCTCTCTCTCTCTCTCTCTCTCTCTCTCCTCTCTCTCTCTCAGTTTCTATCTCTCCCTCCCCCACCCCCCCCCTTCCCCAACACCCCCCCCCCCACCCCCCTACTTTTAGTCTCCAATGGCAATATCTTGAACGCTAGGTGGTCTGGTCCTATTCCGTTATTCCGTTGTTCACAGGTGACAGTTTATTCCCGCTGTTACATCATTCATCATCGGCCGACAGCCCTCAAGCTGTGTCCTCCCGACCGTGGCAGGACGACAAAAAAAGGGAAGGAAAAAAAAAAAAAGGGGGGGGGGGGGGGGGGGGAAGAAGAAAGCGCGTGCGTTTTTTTTGTGTGCGTGTTGTTTTTTTGCACGCGTTTCATCAACATACGGTGTTTTTGGTGTGTGTGTGTGTGTTTGGGGGGGGGGGGGGGGGGGGGGCATTGAGGTGAACGTTATATCCCTCCTCCTCTCCATCCCCTCCCCCCCCCCCCCCCCTTCCCACCCACCTTCCTAAAGGACATCCGGTTCGTGGCGCCATCTGGGAGCAGCAAATGAGAGCTTAAAATATCGCGTGCTTTGTGTTGTTGTCCAGTCCTGGAGGGGGAGAGGGCAACGGGGGGTAGGACATGAAAATATGATTAGGAAGACACTGAATAATGAACTACTTTTATTTTGTTGGCTTCATCTTCTGGGTGGGTGGGGGTTAGGGGTGGGGGCATAACCCACCACTGCTTTCGGGAATCGTTGACTTGCGCGAGTGAGGCTGGGTGGCTCATAGCAGTACTGGATCTGATTCTTTGTGGGTTTTTTAGTTAACCATTGTTGCAATTGGTTATGATTGATTTATCTCTTTATTCATTCACAACTTTTTTTTTTAAACTGGTTCGTTTGCTGTTTGGGTGAAAGAGAGACGACTGAATGACGCTGATTCTCTCTCTCTCTCTCTCTCTCCTCTCTCTCTCTCTCTCTCTCTCTCTCTCTCCTCTCTCTCTGTACGCCGTGTGTGTGTGTGTGTGTGTGTGTGTGTGTGTGTATGTGGTGCGTGCATGCGCGCGCGCACGCGCGCGCGCGCGTGTGTGTGTGTGTTGCTCTGATGCTGCCTGTTAGAATATATCGTTTTGTAACAGATGACTTGGGTGTTTTACTGCCCTGTTAGTGTCCTTTTGTCAGAGAGAGAGAGAGAGAGAGAGAGACCGACCGACCGACCGACAGACAGACAGACAGACAGACAGACAGACAGACAGAGACAGTTTCAAACGTTAACCTTCCCGCGCGCACAAAACAAGCGTAACATGTTTGGTAAATTAATCAGTTATAATGTTAATAAAATGATCAAACACTTCCTCGAATATCAGTTACCAATCTGAATAGTTAGTTTGATGATGGGGTTAGTAACATAACCAGGTGTGTGTGTGCGTGTGCGTGCGTGCGTGCTCATGTGTGCGTGCGTGTGTGCGTGTGCGCGCGCGCGCGTGCGTGCGTGTGCGTGTGTGTGTGTTTAATAAGAAGAAGACCTGCAACAAACAAATTTCTTCCTAATTCCTCAAACAGTCCGGTCGCATTCTCCGACGACCTGTCGTACAGGAGCTCGCTCACTGTCAGATCGGAGCGAGGCCACCCGGCAAGAGAACGCCCGACCCTGTTTGTCTTCGGTAGTAGCTTGTTCTGATTCCACACTCTCCGGAAGCACCTGCTGATGACGACATTGGCCTGCTCACGGGGCTGTCCCCGGCCTGAGACAGCCCACGTGGATGTACCTAAAAGCAAAGACTTGAGGTGAACAGCCTGTAAACATGTGCAGGAAGGTTCGAAACTGAGGCCTTTGAGACGGTAAATGTACTCTGCTCTTCTGTCCATCATGTATCTCGGCGTTGTCAGCCAGGTTCGGGAGATGCATACACCTGCACCTGCCGTGTTGATCAGAAAAAAAACAATGACAAGAAGGAAGCTGCATCCGCATGGATGACTGTCGATCGATTGTGTGGTCCCCAGTCTTCCACAGTCGATCGATTGTGTGGTCCCCAGTCTTTCCACTGTCGATCGATTGTGTGGTCCCCAGTCTTCCACTGTCGATCGATTGTGTGGTCCCCAGTCTTCCACAGTCGATCGATTGTGTGGTCCCCAGTCTTCCACTGTCGATCGATTGTGTGGTCCCCAGTCTTCCCGTCCGAGCCTACATCGTCTGTCGGGAGCCAAACATCCCGTCATGATATGCCTCGGGAGAGGTTCGAACCGACGACCTCTCCGTCGCGATTCTAGGACATTATCCACTGCGTCAGGACGAGGTGATTTCTAGTTCAGTCATATTGTTTCTGGTCCAGGCTTTCTCTCGGTTGATATTGATGTTACACGGTTTTAAACCAGATAAGACTGAGGCTTCGATTGGTTTTCTTTTCATCGCTTGCATTGCGTGCCTGTTTGTTTGCGTTTTCAGTCAGAGGCATTTAATTAGAATTAAACGCTCGAATTTGAGGTTACGGTGTCCATTTCTGCCACTTGTTTTAGCATACGAATTGTTGTACTTTTGCCCCACTGGTTTATATTTTGCATAACCACGCATGGGATATATGCATGTGCTTGTTTTATTTACATACAAAAAGGGAAGAGATGCTGGTCTTCCACTACAGTGATTCGGACAGTTCTATGTGTGGGATGAATGAAGTTTGTAAGTGATTGAGTGTATTAATACGTGTATGATAGAATATGACATCCCCCCCCCCCCCCCCCCCCCCCCCCCCCCCCCCCCGTCCCCTCTATCCCTCTTCCATTTAATCAAACAAAATTATGTAATTGAGTAGAGATAAGATCTAAAGAGAAAAGGCCAATTGAACTATTTATCAAACATTTGCAAACTGACTCAAGAATACAAGAACTGTTTAAAATACTTGGTAAAGGTAAGGAAGTCGATCCATCAGTGTAACCTTCAATACCGAATTTGTAAAGAGTTCTCTTGCCCTCGGGCATTTAATTAGTAAATGACTGATACTTAAGGTTTCCCCACACATACATTTAACGTGATGACAATATTTTGTTTTTAATGCGTTCAAATGAAATCTATGGGTTAAGCTTTCAATCTCCCTAAACGAGAAAGACACGTGCTTGTACGTTTTCCCTTGTACTCATCACTAAACTTTACACAGTTGTGATAATATTGGACGTCAGAGTTCATCAGTAATGTTTTAACTTTTTCTCCTGACGTTGAATCTATAATTGAAAAACATTCTTTCAATCTAATGGAATGTTAAATGGTATTGCGTAATTGACATTTTGAGCTGCTTTTCTTGCAAGTTGATCTACGCGCTCGTTGGGTACATTACCACAATGAGAGGGGATGAGACAATGAATGAGTGAAAAAAAAGACAGAGAGGAACAGAAAACGGAAAGAGAGAGAGGAGAGA
>JADBJO010000810.1:347500-372500 GCA_016801955.1 Conus betulinus | reverse complement strand
GATTCCGGCATTGTTTTCAGAGAGAGAGAGAGAGAGAGGGAGAGAGAGAGAGGGAGAGAAGATAAGAGAGAGAGAGAGGAGGGTAGAGTGGAAAGTGGGAGAGATTGCGAGAGGAGAGAGAGGACTGCGAGAGAAGGAACGAATGAAAGAGAGAGGAGGAGGACGCCGAGGGAGATAGAACGATCGAAGGAGAGTGAGAGAGAGGAGAGAGGGGTGGGGGGTGTAGTATGAGTAGGAGAGAGAGAAAGAAGGGAAGAGACAGAGAGAAGGAGTGATGGTAAGAGTGAGAGGACAGAGAGACAGAGAGAGGGAGAGAGAGAGAGAGAGAGAGAGAGAGAGAGAGAGAGAGAGGACGGACACTGACTCAGAATGAATGAGAAGAGGATAGAGAGAGAAGACAGAGGGGAGGAAGTGTGGGAGATTAAGACAGAGAGGGAGACAGACAGACAGAGAGAGAGGGGCCATCACTTAACAATTTTGAGAGAGAGAGAGAGAGGGGGGGGGGGGCATCAGTCAACCATTTTTGAGACATACAAAGGAGAGGGGGAGGGAGGGGTGCCGACAGGCAGACTGACTGACTGAGGTAAACCGAGAGAGGGATGAACCAACTGAAAACCCGACACCTATATGAATCATTTAGAGGCAATGATAATCACGTTCATGTATACAAACTGTCGCTGCGGCTATCTTGGCGAAACTAATGACTCGGGGTAAAGTGAGAAACGTGGCAGCATTCAGTGGGAATGGCGGGAATGACGGAAACAAAGTCAGCAGAATTCTGAGAAGACGACTCCCACAGACACAGACACAGGCTGTCAGCATCCGTATGATATTTCAGTGTTAATTGATGAATAATTGTGTTAGTAATCTGACCCCCTCTGACCCCTCATCTCTCTCTCTCTCTCTCTCTCTCTCTCTCTCTCTCTCTCTCTCTCTCTCTCTCTCTCCTCCTCCCACACTCTCTCTCGCTCTCTCTTCCCATTTTTGGAGTGAGAGATTAGATGGGGATGGGGGTAAGTGGATACGGGGGAGGGGGGGGGGGGGGGGCTGATGAATAGATAAAATATATTGCAATCTGAGGACAATTACATTAAATAGCGCTCTGTAATTTGAGCAAACACGGCAAATATATATTCACGTTAAAGATACAAGCAAAAATCGTTTGTACGACATGAAGGCCATTAGCTTTTGGTACTACTAGTGAAAGTGGAGTATGCATTAGGAGCACGTTGCTTGCTGAGCAAACGATGGTCACAGACACACGTGCTCGCTCATTGTAGTGAGTTGAGCGAGTTAGGTTGTGGTGTGTGTGTGTGTGTGTGTGTGTGTGTGTGTGTGTGTGTGTGTGTGTAAAAAGATGGGTGGGTGGGTTGGTGAGAGAGAGAGTCAAAGACTCGAGACTCATTTGGAAAGCAGAGAGAGAGAGAGAGAGAGAGAGAGAGAGAGAGAGAGGGGTTTTTTATTATGCCAAAGTCTGCATAATTCCCTTGAGAATAACAGTTTGTCCTGTGTTTAAAACATGCCATAATCACATCCGTATAGAAACCTATCACATGTTTTCTTCAGGCGTTAAGTTTGGAGGCCGTGAATTACTGGAGAAAGCTGTTAGATGGTGACCCATCATATTCCACGTTGACTAACCATTTGCGTCGTTTGTGATACGGACTTTGTGTGATGGACTGATCAGATTTTGATGACCTTCAAAATAAATGTTGGTGGTATCAGAATGCACGACTTGAAACCGTGTCAGAGTGGCTCGTGAAATTCTGCGCAATCACTTGAAATCACCGAATGAAGGTCAAGGGTCAATCATCTTTGATTTAAAGGACTTAGCATAACGATTCCCATTTTTTACTGATGGGATGCTTCTGAGGCAGGTTACATTTGCGACTGTTTGTCTGCACCATTGTTTATGTCCCATGCTCCGACAGGGGTGAAAGGTTTCAACGTTCATGTCGTCACGACAACTGGCAAGGAACAACACATCACGTCATCGCAGTGTCTATCTGTCTGTCTCTCTGTATTTTATCAAATCTGTCTCTGTCTGTCTGTCTGTCTGTCTGTCTGTCTCTCTCTCTCTCTCTCTCTCTCCTCCTCTCCTCTCTCTCTCTCTCTCTCTCTCTCTCGCTCTCCTTTCCTTCTCTGTCTGTCTGTCTGTCTGTTCTGTCTGTCTGTCTGTCTGTCTGTCTGTCTCTCTCTCTCTCTCTCTCCTCTCTCCTCTCTCTCTCTCTCTTCATTTATCCATCCATCTATTTCACTGTCTATATCACTCTATATCACTATCTGACTAATCTCTCCGACTCTCTTTACCTATATCTAATATATCTGTCCATCAATCCATCTATCTTTCTCTATCATCTATCTATGTGTCTGTCCATCCATTCGTCCATCCATCCATCCATCCATCCATCCATCCATCCATCCTGCCGTTCGATCCGGGTCTCGGAGGCCGTTGGATTATGATTTCCTCTCAATATTGTGTGTATTGTGGAGAACACCACATATCCAAAGGTGCTATGCTCTTGTTAGGCATCCAAATTTGGGGGGGGGGGGGGGGGGGCAGAGACACAACCAGGCCCCAATCAACTGATGCTTCTCATCCAGAGCACGAAAGCCGGCACCAGACAGACGCAACAGAACTGATTTTGTTCACAAGACAGAAATCAAGGATTCGCTTCATGCAGTCGCGATGTCGGTTTCATTGTTACACTTATAGCCCGCTTCACACACACCCTCCCTCCCCCCCCCCCCCCCCCCCCCCCCCCCCCCCCCCCCCCCCAGTCCGCTATGACCGGTGGTGATTTTCGATGATCATTTGTACTTTTTTTTGCTTGCAAATCTTTGATAACGTATGTCAAAATGGCCTCCCACTGCCCCTTCTCTATTTTCTGCTCCCCCCTCCCCCTCTCCCTCACACCCCCCCACCTTTTTTCTTTATCCTCATCCCCTATCCCCCGCCACCCCACTCCATAATGCGTGATTTGTTTCTTTTCCTTCCTTTTCATGTATTGGGGTAACCGTAGGTCGATACTCCAAAGTCCAGAAACGAACGCCTTGATTTGAGAGATTTGACTTTCTGCAATGGAGAGTATATGCCACGCCCCGTACCTCGTGCTCCTCCAGGTCAGCAATGCCAGAAATGTCCCATCACATTGCTTTCTTTTTTTTTTTTTTTTCTTTCTTTGTTTTTTTTTTTATGTGAAAGCAGACTCCAAGAAACCGTATCCAGGTGGCTTCTCTGCATTGGTAGTATTTTTGGAGGTGAAAATCAAGCGTGTAATCCTGGACCCAACAAATGTTGCTTGATATTGATTTCTAAAAACAAAAACCGAGGGAATTGTTTGAAAGAGAGAGAGAGAGAGAGAGAGAGAGAGTGGGTGGGGAGGAATTGTTTGAGAGAGAGAGAGAGAGAGGGTTGGGGGGGCGGAATTGTGGAAAAGGAAAAAGGAGGTGGTGTGGACGATGCTGGAGTGAGAATATGGGGGACAGAGAGAGATTGAGAGACAGAAGAGAGGGGGGGGGGAGAGGGGGGGGGGGGAGGGGGGGGGGGGGGGGGGGGGGGAGGGGGAAAGTAAATCCCATCAACCCTGAGCACACAAACTGTCCTTTCAAACACCGGCAGTGGAGAACCAGGAGGCGGACGGCAGATTTCCAGCCCAGCGGCAGGTTGACTAACAGACTGCTTTGCGGTTGTGTTTTTGCCAGAGAGCCACCAGTGAAGGGACTGCAAATGGTGCGTGAGCGAATGAAAAGACCGCGTCGGTACCATTCTAGT
Organism: Conus betulinus; assembly: GCA_016801955.1. Lineage (NCBI taxonomy): Eukaryota > Metazoa > Mollusca > Gastropoda > Neogastropoda > Conidae > Conus > Conus betulinus. The sequence continues at coordinate 368,725 of JADBJO010000810.1, read as the reverse complement.
AGAAAACAAAAAAAAAAAATACTAACAAAGGAAAAAACCAATACAACGAGTCGGCGCAGGCGTAATACTATCTCTGGCTCGTCGCCAGGCCACAGTCAAAGACTACACGCGAACTCCAAAATATGTCGGGTAGGTCGAGATAAGTCATCGTCAGGATAGGTGTCGCGGAAGGATTAGGTGTTTCACCAAGAAAAAAAGGATCCTTTTTTTTGACCTTTGTGTTGTCCGAAGCCGATCGGGCGTTTCACACACTTGATTGAGGGAGGGGGAAAACAACAAGGGTGTTATGTCATGCAAGCAACACCCGGGGGGGGGACACACACCCCACACACCCCCCCACCCCACGGGGACCCGGACACACACACGAGCGCCACACCCTCACGTAGAGAGAAGAAGAAGAGGAGAGAGAGAGAGGAGGAAGAGGGGAAGAAGATGTAAAGGCCGGAGCGCTGGTCACAAACTAACCGAAAGGGAAAAAAATTTCATGGATATATAAAAGAAGCAAAAATAAGCATAGGCTGACGAAGAGGAAGACAACACCCCCCTCGACTGGGAAGCTACTCCCCGCAGGGGCTCTGGAAGGCGCAATGTGCGGAGGCGCGGAAAGAGGCCCAACATAAGCCCACAAGAATCGCGTCGATTCGACAGCAAACCCGGGTTTCTTCTAACATCGTCCACAAAGAAACATTGTATCCTAGTAAAAATGGGGGAACGTTCCACAAACGAACATCAAAAGCAGGCGAGGCGCGGACTAAAATAAGGAAAAAAAAAAAGACTATACTTAGGGGAACGCAGTGAAAGCGCAGGTGGGGTATAAAAATCAAACGGAAAGGGAGTAGGATCTGGAAAAAAGGGAAGGAACAAAAAAGTGAAACTTTCATGAGAGAAAAGCGACCGGGTGAGGCAGAAAGGGACGGGAAAGGAACGGAGCAGAAACAACTATTGGCAAAACAAAAATCTGAAGAGTTATTTGTTAAGTTCTAGAAGCGATGCAGGATTGTGAAAAAAAAACTGGCAGCGACCAGCGGGAGGAATAACAATTATTCGGGTGGGGAAGGGGACATCGGAACAAACGACAACCCTGTGCTAACACGGCATTTTTCGGGGACGCCCAGACACCGTGACAAAGTGTTAAAAATGCTTACGAAATGAGAGGGTATGGAAAAAGCATAGAAAGATTTGCACATCTGTTGCAATGGAAGGGGGTGGGTCAAAACAGTAGTGGTATCCAACCAAAAACATGGAAGGGGCTGAAAGAGAAGATGAAAGGGAAAATGAGATAGGATAAATCAAAGGGTCGGACAGGAAGGGATGAGTGGGGAGCAACAGATAACAAAAAACAGGCGTTGCAGCAGCTGGTGACAACAGTCGTGTAAAAAAAGTGAGTGAGTGGTAAAAAAAAGGGAGAGGGTAGAGTGTGTGAAAAGAAAATGTCAAGAAAAAAAGATTAGTTTTTTTATAAGGAAGTAAAATGGAAAGGAATAGGATATAGGAGGGAAATTTTTTTGTTTGGTAAAAATTTGAGTTTTGTGTGACACACTTTGAAAAAGTCCCGAAGACGGGGGTTAAGTAAAAAAAGTGTCATTCAACGTTTTTTACTGCTTATTTGGACTTATTGGTAAGCCGGTGGCCATGCCAAACAAGTGTGAAAATGGTCGTCAGGGTCCCCTTGGCGTTCCTGCACACCTGTCTAATTCTGCCAGGGGAGGGGGAGGTTCTGTTCTGTTGGACCACTATCGTTCGCTGGGAGCCGGGCAGGTGGGAATGGTGAAGTTACGCAAAACAAAGGACAATTACGTCAGAAATTTTATGTAACGGGAGAAAGGAGAGAGAGAGGAGAGAGCAACTGACACGACAGGAGGGGGTTGGGTTGTGAAGAGTAAAGGAGAGAAGAGTGTGGGGGTTTTGGTATGGGTGGGTGGTTGGAATGGTGGGTGGGGTGGGTTAGGTGAAAGGGAAAGCGGTTGAAGTGGATAGGGGTGTGGTGTTGTGTGGAAACAACACTGCCAACGTTGTAAAGAGAACAAAAAAGAAGAAAGTGGAAATTACGAGATGGTGGGTTAGGGGTGGGATGGAACTGAGGAAAGGATTGGGAGGTAGGAAGGCGTGACGGGGGGACAAAAAGTGTGGGGGTTTTAGAAACATACGACCGATACGAACAAAACCGGTAGAGACCAATGGTGACAAATGACTGACGGGTGAGTTGAGAGAGTTTGTCAATACTGACGTATGGCTGGGGGGGGGGGGGGGAAAGGTGTCAGGGGTTGCGGTGGTGGGGAGACTAGCAAATATATGTCTAAAGTGGATAAACAACAAAATCCACATCAGTCGAAATTAATTTGTACACTTTTCTCACCTGTTTGGAAAAAAAAAAACAGGACTTAACCACTCAGAGGTAAAAATAGTTAAAGATCCGTGAAGCTATCTACAAATGGCTAATGCTTATCCTAATATAGAGATGTTTGTGATTTGGTTTGGTGGGTGTGTGTGTTTTTTGCTGTGTGTGGTGTGGTGTTTTGTTTGTGTGTGATGTGAAATTTGTTCGCGGGCGGGGACAAAGCAGACTCCGAGTATGCGGCAACATAGATTCATATGCCGTGACAAGGCAGATCTTTATCTGCTGTCAAACCTCTCCCGTTCAGTGGGTGTGGTGTTGGTGATGTGGGGGTGGTGGATGTTTGTGGCGCGCGCGCGTGTCGGGCGCGGGGTTCGTAGGTGTGTTTGTCATGGGTGGGGGACAATAAACCGTGATGACGAGACGCAAGCTGCTGGGTTCAAGTTTGTGTAGTTCATGGGGGGTGTTTGTAACACCTCCTAAGAAGACCAACCTAGTCCTGATTTTAGAGCCTTTCCAAGAAAAAAAAAAAAAAAAAAAAAAAAAAAAAAAGGGCTTTTTCTGTTCACGTCGCAGTTCAAGAGATTTTGGCTGGTTTCTGTTGTTAGTTTTTGTTTTTTTTTTTTTTTTAATTTTTGGGTTTAACACCGATGCGGGGTCCCATTCGCCGTTAAAGTCACCGCCTCATACAATACCAGAGACGGCTTTGCAAACTTTTTGTTTTCACAAATCCAGTCTAAAGACCTCAATAAATAGAGTTTAGAGTCCTACAACTAGCGCAAAAGTGATCCTGTTCAACATGGGTGTTTAATTCGCAACAATCGCTGGGGAAGTTGGTTCATAAAGCGTTTCACGGTGTATAAAACACCCTAGATAAGAACGACGGTTGTCAGCCTCTCTTTATTTGCCCCCTCCGTTTAGATGTTTTGGTTTTTCCTTTATTGATGGCAGTTAGTCAACTGTTTGTCCACTCCCTTCCCCCTGGGTTGGTCCGTCTTGGATTTTATTTCTCTAGGAAAGGTGGCAATCGCGCTATCCGTCTCTTACCCCCCTGCTCTCGTCAGCTTGTTCAGGTTTGCGGACTAAATCCTGCTAGTGATCTGTCTGCCTGCCCCGTTATCGTCCCCTGCCTTAAATCTCGCCTTTCTCTGGGCCTGTCCTGTCCTACCTTTCCTGTCCTATCCTGTCCTACGTATCTGGATCGTGTTTCCGATCTATCGTGTTCATCTGCGTTGGGTCATCTGCTTGTCTGTCCCTGCTGGGGGCGTGAACCGTTCCCCATTTATTTGTTTAGCGGGGGCTGGGATCTGGACTGACGTCTCGATCTTCGGAGGTCCGCGGACATCCTCGACAGTCGTCCTCGTCTCGGGTCAGGGGGGCAGGCGGGGGGGTCAAGTCGCCGAAAAAGGTGGATCATCACGCATCTCCTCCTCTCTCTTTTCTGTCGTGTTGGTCCCCTACCGTTCATGAAGGGGGGGGGGACGTGGGAGGGGGGGCATACCGGGTGGGCAAGATGGAAAGAACTGCAAACGCCGAGGGAACACTGCACTGCAGGGCCACACCCAGTGGGGGAGTAGCTGTGGGGGGGTGGTGAGGTGTGGGCCCGTCTTTAACGCAAAAAAAAAAAAACTGTGTGGATTGTTAAGCGCTTAAGCTATGGGTCTCTAAGCCAGAGACGAAGGGCCGGTCTGAAAGGAACCTGTGAGGACATTTTATGGGTCATTAATTACTTGTTTTTTTTCTTTAATATCCTGTTCTCCCCCTTCTGGTTCCCATCTCCCTCGCTCCACTTCCCCCTTTTAAGACCACGCCTACGCTAGGTCCCCCCCCGGGAGGGAGGGGGGGGAAAAGAAATAATAAGTTGGGAGGAGTATAGCCCCCCCTCGGCCCGCCTGCAACCACAGTAAACTCGCTGTGTGCCGTTTGTGCCGCCTGTGGGCCTCCTCCGGCTGTCTTCGTTCCAGGGGCAGTGTTCTCATCGTCGCCTCCTGCCTCCTCTCTGTTAACCCCCGTGTCCGGTTCAACGCTTCGCCAACCACTTGCCAGGGAAAAAAGCCAGCGGACTACCGGTCCTCTTTCCTTCACGCTCCTTGTCTCCCCGAGGAGGAGGCAAGGGGGAGAAAAACGAAGGTTAACGGGGGGTCGCTCCCCACCGGAGGGCATCCGCTTCCGTCATGGGGGGTCAACGCTAAACGCGCGCCTCCTTCTCCCCGCCCCCACCCACTTCATTTTTCTACACCAGTTCTTTACATATCCATGAACTCCAATGCCCTACCCTGAGGGTACGCTCCCTCCCCAAACCCCCCCCCGAGCGCCCCCCCCCCCCCTCAACCCCCCCCCCCCCCCCCCCCCCCCTTCCTCCACTTATGCCATCTGAACACCAATGCGGGTCTGTCTTGGTTTTGTTTTGGTTGGTTGGGTTGATTGATTTGACGGTTTTTGAATTTTTTTTTTCTAATAGCACATTTATTTACGACTGATGTGCGCGACGATTTCTGCTATTCCATACTTCCCTTGGGATGAAGAAGGCATTCAATGTTGGAACATTTCAGGGCTGTCTTTTTTTATCTTGTTTTGCGTTACGTGGTGTTGTGTGTGTGGTGTGTGTGGTGTGTGTGGGTGCCGCGCGGGCGCGCGCGCGCGCGTGCGTGCGTGTGTGTGTATTATTAACACGCGGTTTGCCGCACTTGTGCCAACATGTCTGTCTCGTGTGTGATGCGTGTTTACGCAGGCCAAGCACAGACAAAACTGGCTTTCAAGTTACGGCGTTTGTATGCCGTCAAACTTTCCACGCATCCGCCGCCATTTCCCGAAGATACCGGGCCGACGGCGGGCGTACGGGGGCCGGGCTCCAGTTTCCTTGCCCGTAACTGGCGCGATTTAAATTGTCTGGTCGTCCAGATAGTGGAAAAACAGCTGTTCGTCTGCACCGCTGCTAAATGGTTGATACTTAGCCGCGCCGTCAGTGACACTCAAAATCCGCGTTTTATTGTCGTGAGGGGTTTAGGTGTTGGTTTTCTAGCCTTCTACTCGGTCTCTCTCTCTCTCGGGGGGGGGGCTCTCTCTCAATCTCGGGAGCTCTCTCTCTGTTCTCGGTCAAGGAAGTCTCTCCGTTGTGCAAACGGGGTCCTCATCGCCCGCAACCGTCTCGGTCGGGTCAACATCTCTCTCCTCTCGCTGTTGGGGTCGAAGGAAAGGGGGAGGTGTGGTGTGTGTGTGTGTGTGTTGTGTGTGTGTGTGTGTGTGTGCTTGCGGCGGTGCGTGCGCAGGCGCGTGTTGAGGGGGACGCAGTCAGGATGAGAAAAGAGGGACTAAGAGAGACTGGGATTGTATAAACTGTTTTTCATTCCGGACTTGTTTTGTGTATTGTTGTAGGAGTAGAGAGAGAGAGAGAGCGGGGAGAAGAGGAGGTGGCAGAGAGAGAGAGTGATGTGTCATGTGTGTGTGTGTGTTTGCGTATGTGCGTTCTGGTGTGTGTGTGTGTCTGTGTGGTGTGTGCGTGCTGTGTGTGGTTGGTGTGTGTGTGTGTGTGTGGGGGGGGGGGGGTGGTCCGTGCCGTGGTCCCCACGCTGTGTTGAGAGAATGAAACTGAACGATCATGTAATTCCAGCACAGGCGACAGCTGCGGGGTGAAGGGGCGGCAGGGACCGGCAATGTTCCCACACAACACATGCTTCTGATGCGGGGATTTGACCACTTGACCCGGCAGTCCAGACCCCCGCCCATTCCTTGACCTGCCTGTCCAGACCCCCGTGACACTGGCTTGGGTGTCCATAGACTAAACATGGGTAACGATGATAGCGTAATAATCAAACTTCCAGACATGTCATGTTTTGTGCTTGAATCGTGATGGGATCATGATCAAACATATGGTCTACCATATGGTACCGCGGTAGGGGGTTCTGTTTATGCTGCCAGACAAATATTTTGCGTATGGGTTTTTTTTTTTGTTGTTTTTTTTTTTCCCAGACGTCCTTGCTGAACTTTTTCACTTGCGGCTGCTCACTCAAGTTTGGGTCTGGAATATCATGAGACGGCCCGCCTCAGCAAAATTTTTGTCTGGGTAGCTTGCACTGGGTGTAGGTACCATCGACCTGTTGTTTCCTACGTCTCCTGTGTTGCGTTCTGTGCGCTGTGTATTGTCATTTCTGCTGGGCGATTTGGGGCCGCAAGCAGTTTTCGTTTGGAGCCGTGGACCTGTAATGAGTTCATCGTGGGAGCAAGAGATACTTCACTTGTGACTTGTTTTTCATGCACTGGTGGCTGCTCCCAGTCTCATTTCATTGAGATTTACTCTCTGTCTATTCGGTGGTCGTGAGCATTAACGCAAAGTCAGCCGAGTGCCGCGTCCTTTAGTGGAAAAACTGGGTGCGTTTCTTGTGCATGGCTCTGGTTTCTCGCTGATTTCCTGGTTAAAAAAAACGTAGTCTTGAAAAGCGCTTTTTTTTGGGGTTGGAAGAAAATGTTAATCCGAAGAGAGAGAGAGAGAGAGAGAGAGAGAGAGGTTGGTTGGTTGGGTGGTTGGTTTTACGGCTAACTATTCGCAAAATAGGGATTTCATCATGCTGATCCAAGATTATCCATCTCTGTTTTGTAAAGCGAAAAACATAGATAACCATAGAAAACTAAATGGGATGCAATGGAAATGTTAACTGTTCGAGATCTAAGATGTTTCCTTTGTCCTGAATTATGCACAGAAGAAGTTAACGCACTGCATTTCTATGAAATATGTAAGCCGTAATTACATTTAAGACTCCATGTCATATTTTATCTCAAATGATATTCAATACGAGGACACATTGTCATCTACTGCATGCTGACTCTTACAGCTTCGTGACTGCACATTTTTTTTTTTTTATCAACACGAATGGCTTAGCATACCACTAAGTATGTTGTCTACAAAACTAGTACCCCCCTCGGATGAACGTAAGACCCCTGCTAACGTCAAACGGATCCTGTGATCCGGATCCGCAGCAAAATGAAAGCAGAACGAATGAAGGAGACAGACGGAAAGGGTGGGAGTGGGCGTGGGACCTTTACTGTCACATGAAAGAAAAAAGGTATCGTTGCTGAGCAGACATTCTTCCTGAAGGAAATGAAAAGCGTTGTTAGCGCAGACATTTCTTTCTTTAAACAACAACAACAACAAAAAATTGAATACCGAAAAAAAAAAGGACCTAAAACCCTTGCTGGAGCAAGTCAGTTCGTAACTGAAGCCCAAATCGATGTTGTCAGGGGGCGTAATCTTCAGTAAAGGAAGGTGGAAAGAATTCTTTTCATGTGCTCTCTTTTTTCTTCTTCTTTCTAAATAAACAGGATACGGAAAACCACAAAACGTCAACGTTCATATCACCACACACAAAAAAACAAGAAGAATGCGTTGCGTGAAAATGACATTTTTTCGGGGGGGGGGGGGGGGGGGGGGGGGGGGGGGGGGGGGAGGGGGGTATCAACAGTAAGAACCAGGTGGGGAGGGGGGGGGGGGGGGGGGGGGGGTTTCAGGTCTGCGGCGCGAAACTGCGCACAGAACTGGAAGGATTAGTCCTGGCATATGGTCTCCTCAAACAAATTAAAGTTCTGTATCCGCGAACTTGAACGTTCGCCAGAACGAAGAAGGAGATTAGTCGTCGAGTGGGGACCTTTTGTCCACCCCCCCCCCCCCCCCCCCCCCCAACACAGATCTAGGACTCCATAAAGTCAGCTCAGTATTTTTGTTAAGAATTGGACGTGGGGAGGGGACAGTGGGATGAGAGACGTTGGAGCCCAACAGATAACGACGTCGGTGAAAGTGGTGACACTTTTTCTGGTCCACGTTGGAATGGGATTCCAAAACTACTTCCCAACGTACATCTATTTGGATGTGTTGTGATGATGTTGGGGGAAAACATGGGGTGGTGGGGGGTAATTCGTGCTTCAGAGTGGATTATTTTGAATCTTAAATTTATTAGACTGGAAGAGGGGTCTGGTTACGGAATAAGAGATTGGCTTTCCAGAGAGGTGAGGTTTGGAGGGGGAGGGGAGGGGGGGGGGGTATCACAAGTAGGAGAATCACGGGTCGTAAGTTTTGTCTTGGTTTTACAGTTAAAGTTGGAATTTAGAGGCAAATGACCACCCGTCAACCACACATATGCAATGGCGACGTGAACTTCTTTATCTTCCAGTGTGGCAACGTTATCATGTTTACAGTACACGAGAAAAGAAAACCAAGGATGGTCAACACATTTCTTAGAAAACATTAATTTTAGTGACATCATACTTCCGCCCTTGTCTCCATTATTATACTCCACCCCGGTTCCAAAAGACACACCTCACGCCACGCCCCCGTTAGTCTGGGGGCCCGGAGAGGGTAATATTTAATATTACCCCGCCCCCGCCCCCCAACCCACCCCCCCCTCTCTCTTGGCTCTCACTCATAAGGGATGACAGGATGGGGTGGCAGGCATTACTTGCTCATTCAAATGCACCCCAATAACTGGCGTGTACAATTTTTTTTTAAGAGATACGAACATTGAAAGCAATATAATGTGTTGTTGCTTTTCAACATTTTTTTTTTTTTGTGTAATTACCGTCAAACTATGTGGTCGATATTTGTCCAACACGGTGTATTCCGATGTTAGGATATATAGCAGCTTTCATCTGGGTGTATATACACCTACTCAAAGTTCGCCAAGTGTTGGGACTTGCACGATGTGAGACCTAAACACTTTACAGCAGACACCATGATAACCCTGTTCGGAGATGTCCCACCTGACGTGGTCTTTGAATTTCTGAAAGAGATAAACTTCTTAAAAAAAAATTTGATCCAAGATTTTACGGAAGAAAGATTTGTAACAAATGGTGCATTTTTAGAAGGTGTATTTCAAAGAGATGTGTGAATTTTATTTATTTTTTATATTATTATTTTTTTTTTGACTTGTGAGTTGACGTCAACGTGATGACAGCCCTGATATGGCCCTTTGTGGTCGGCTGGGCTATACGCAACATACGCTTACCTTACTTGGTAACTCTCACAAAGGATCACAAAGGAGGGATGGGGGGATGTGTGTGTGTGGGGGGGGGGGGGGGGGGGGGGGGGGGGGGGGGGGGGGGGGGGGGGGGGGGGGAACGGTTGTGTTAACAGGCAAGCACACTTTTGTCCAGCATGCTTTTCGTTCCAGACTGTGTCCTACTGTGACAGAACTGTGCTCACTGACCAGTCTCGCTGTCTGAAAACAGTTTTTTTTTATGAGCCAAGTGTACTTTACACGTCTGTCTGTGAAAACTGCAAGAAAACGTTTTTAGGCGAATGTTTGAGGTGTATGTGTTGCTGGTGGGCGGGCAGCTGTCCATTTGTCACGATTGGTGCACACTGGGCGTGGCCTTCGTCTCTTGTCAGTAGTGAATGAAGAAGCTGAAGGTCTCCAATGTCCTGGAGTTGGGAGAGGGGGGGGGGGGGGGGGGGGGGGGGGGGGGGGGAGGGGGGGGGGGATTGGGCAGGGGGGGGGCTGCTGCTTGGGTGTCACCACAGATGAATTCCAGTCTTCTCGGTTATCAATGGCAAGGAAGTTTACAGACTTTGTCAAATTACGCGGCTGGACGCATATATTGATTTATGTAAATAAAAGACAAAATAAAAAAAAAAAACCTTGAAAACAACGACAAAAAAAACTAAACAAAACAGCAACAGCAGCAACAAAGGACGACTGTTGAAAAATCTCCACTCAGACTTAGTTTTACCTGATTACAATCCAACCAAGAGAAGTTGTTGTCTGTGAGGTCTGAAAAGTCAGAGATGAAATCTTTTCTAAATGTGTGCAGTCATGTGGGTTTTCTTCTTTTTTTGTGTGTTGACCTTTTATGGTAACGATTACTGATTGGGGTTTTGAACTAAGTGAAATTCTCATTCTCATCACCGTTTCTGCTTAAAGTGATTTTGGACAAAAAAACAACAACATGACAACAACAACAACAACAACAACAGAAACACTACTTCGAATGCAGTTGCGACAGGTGGACAGATCTGTTCAGGAAGAAAACATTGGAAGATAAGGCTTGTTTTCCCATTGCAAGTAGAGTTACCTTTTCTCAGTTTATGGGCCAAACAAGTAGACCAAGCGAGTCAAAACACTTGATTTGCAGCGCACGCCAGAAGAAGAATGGTTTGGATATCGCCGTTTGCATTACAGCTGTCCTAGGCGCATCGTTTTTGGCATCTTCTCGCTCTGATTGGATGGTTAATCTGACTGGGGAGGAGCAAAATTGCTTCGGGATAGTACCTACCAGCGGCATCTATGTAATGAAATCGGCGGGGTCAGTCTCGCAAAATGCGAACTCTTAACACAAATTATCCCCTCCTCCCCTTTTCCCCCCTTCGCAGATTTAAAGAACATTGCGATTGCCGTGATTTCCGGTACTGATGGTAAGAGGGCTTACACAGTTCGGCAATCACGGAGGTCGACACATATTATGTGAGACGCACACTAAAGGAGTGGGACAGAAAACGAGGACCAGCTGTCAACACCCAGGTCTCTGATTCACGTTCTTTCCGTCTGGCGCCCCCGTGATCTCCGAGAATTATACTAAAACAAAAAAAAACAAACAAAAAAAAAAAAAAAAAAAAACGAACAAAAAAAACGTTGCCTTTAAATGTTGGCTGGGGGCTAATACAGAAATCTTTTCTAATAAGTTCGAACGGGCGCGCGCGCGCGCGCACACACAGAGAGAGAGAGACAGAGAGAGAGAGAGGAGAGAGAGAGAGAGAGAGAGATTACAGTACATTTCTTATTTCTGGAGTTTTCTGCCCTCCCCCCCCCCCCCCCCCCCCCCCCCTTCCTCCCCTCCACACTCAGAGGCAGGCAGACAGGACTGACTGTGTGATCTTTATTTCCTGACAATAATAGAATTCAGCACAATGAGAGAAAACTTTGAGCATAATAATGTGTGACGTTATTTACACATTTGATGACCATACTCCAACAAAAAAAAAAAAAAAAAAACAAAAAAATCCACATGTATAATATGTCTTCGCTACTCTTTGTCACGCCACGACGAAAGTAGAAGAAAACAGGGAGGGAGAGGGAAGGGGGGGGGGGGGGGGGGAGGGGAGGCGGAGAGCGGGGTGGGGTGGAGGATGGGGCGCATGGGATATTGGGAATGGGATTTTGGGTAGAAGGAATCCATCAGAGACAAAAAAAACCTTCATGGGAAGGGAAATATTTTTCCAATGACATTCACCGATGAAGTCATCGCTGGCTGAAGATGAAAAGTGTTGTAGGCCTATCTATGTCACATGAATGAATAAATAAATGAAAGCTGAAAAAAAGAAGGAAAAGAAATAAAGAAGGAAATACATGAATTTCAATAGAAAGGGGATATTATTTCAAACAGCATGGCGGAAAACTGTACATCAGCCTTCGTGTCGGAGAATCTCTCTCTCTCTCTCCTCTCTCTCTCTCTTTTCTCTGAAGACGAACACCAAGAACGTACACGATCGTAATAACGTACATACACACTGACAAATAATTGCACTACTCAAAAACAGTTTCTACTCTGTCACTCACTCATTCATTCATTCTCTTTTCTTTACGGTCTTCCTTTCTTGTGACTTATCCCTCTTTTCTTTATCACTCTTTCCTTCATCCAACTTTCTCACACTCTCGCCTGTCCACTTCATTCCAGTTTTTTTTTTAAACAGGACAACAGACGTGTTTTAAAATGGGATCGTGAATCACTAACACACATGACAAATACCGACACCATCTGATTTTCTTTTCATGTTGAAAATAGGAACATGGCTTGCTGACCATTATGTAGAAACAAACAAAAAAAAAAAAACTCTAACTAAAATTAAGTAACGTATAAAAAAAAGCCCCGTAAGTTTAATAAAGAAAACTAAAAAGGAGCCCAGATCAGTTACATGAAAAGAAAGGAAAAAAGTGAAACAATCTTTAGCATGCCATCATTTGAAAATGATGCCACTGTCAAAAACTGTGAAAGAATTGCTTTAAGGGGGGAGAAGGAAGAAGAATGAGATGGAAAATACAATAAAGGGAAGGGGGACGGGGGAGAACCAAGATGAGGAAGGAGAAGAAGGATGAGGGAGGGCGTACGGGAAGAACTTCAAGAACTTAAAAAAGAATGGAAAAGAAATCCACAAGATACAAATGACGTAAAAATGCGAAGCTGTAGATCAGTAAAATGCGTTAAAAAGTACACTCATGAACATACAATCAGAGAGAGAGAGAGAGAGAGAGAGAGAGAGAGAGAGAGAGAGAGAGAGAGAGAAAAGGAGATTAGTATATGAAATGTAAGATAACTGATTCCTCTATAAATACATTTTCAGCTCTCTCTCTCTCTCTCTCTCTCTCTCTCTCTCTCTCTCTCTCTCTCTCTCTCTCATAACAATAAGAAATAGCATCTATATTGCAACCAATTGTTAAACAGTATTATGTACCTCTCAGAAATGTATTTATTCCTTAGACAATAATTCCGTTTTCATTGGGGAAAAAAACAGTAACAAACAAGCAAGAAAAACACACACAAAACGAAACACTGGTTCAAAAAAATGAACTGTAGGACTAACATAATTTCAAACTACTTTTCATTCAGAACACAGTTCTCTTCCTTTTCTCTCTTTATTTTTCTCTCCACCATCACCTCCCCCCTCCCCTCCTTTTTTCCCTTTTTGTTTTGGCTTGTTTTCTCGCATCTCGCATATTTACTTATCAAGATTTCCAAACTATGCTGAACTTTCTGGGGCTTTTCCTTGATTGTAACAGAAATATGGTATTCTTTAAATATTTTCTTCTTTGTAATTTTTTAACACTGTTTGGACACATGCACACGCACACACAGACACAGACACACACACTTAGTACAGACAGTCACAGTAACACACACACACACACACACACACACACACACACACACACACACACGTAATTCTGTAATTAATGCATACTGGTAGCATAGCAGGACTAGAATACTTAGTGAAAACATGACTTATGGTTAAGGAAAAAAACAAAACCAATTTAGAAACAAAACGGCCATTGTCCAATCCACGAAGAGGAGAAAAGCAATTAAACCAAACGACGAATCGAAAAGAAACACGCCTTACAGTATCATCCAGTACACACACACACACACACACACACACACACACACACACACACACACACACGCCCCGGCCCGAGCATACTAGTAATATGTCCATCAGTCGCGCCATCGATGTCATATTCTAACAATAATCCCGTCCACTTCATTCACAGAATATACAACCCGCAGAGCCAGAAAACACAGGCTGTACACGTCACCATTACTTGCATACAATCAGAAATGGTGTACACTGAACTGTTTTCAGCTTCATCATCATTCAATTCAACCCCCCACAAGAATACAGCAAGAATGATCAATTTTATTTATACTTAAATGAAAAAAAAAAAAACGACGCACTGGTAAAAACCACCACAACAAAAAAAAACAAAAAAAAAAAGCGTTACTGAATCAACATCAGTGATGCATAAATAATCACCTATTACACCCATTCGTCTCGCACATATCATTATCAATTGCCAAGCGACATGACACTGTTCGTCACGTGATCGGAACCTGTGTTGTGTTCTGACGTAACTGTAAGGGCAGAGTTCCAATATGTTCGGCAGTCACGTGGCGTTTTTTTGTTTTTTGTTTTTCCTCAAGAAGTTTACAAGCATTCCATGGTTTGTCATGGAATACTGTCACCCAGTAAGCAGTCTGATTTGGGAAGGGGTTGGGGGTGTGAGAATTAACGAACATAAATGATGCCAGCATCTCTTTAACTTGGTGACGACTGGTGGTGTTGTGTCTTTACAGTCTCAGGCCAGCTGTTTCCAGACATCTCAGTCTGAACCTGTCAATATATGGCGCCCACAAAATAGTATCCTGGCCATTTACTCTACGACTGAGGCGAACATTCCTTTTCAGCGTGCTAACAAATATAATAATAATAATAATAATAATAATAATAATAATAATAATATTATTATTATTATTATAGTAATAACGCTGATAGCAAAAACATCTGTTATCATGTGATCCAATAAACAAGTAAGTTGGAAAAAAAAAAAAAACCGAGACGTATTTTATTTTTCATTCTTACCGTACGAGGGCAACGATGTACCTTTTGGTCGTTGCCATACATACCAGTAAAAAAAAAAATAGCCATCATTTGAAAATGTTCCTCTCATGCGCGGCGAAAGAGAGGGCGGGGTGGGAGGGAGGAGAAGAGACAGGAGGAGAATGGGGGACTCTGCGTTGCAGCCTTGAATGTTAGCAGTGTAGCAGTATGGCAAGTTTCTGGTCACTTTGAAATGTTAAAACTGTTCACCAGTGTAACTGGAACAGCAAAATTCGACCTGCATATTGTATGCTTTAGCAATCGGCAGTGTTAACAGTATACATTGACAAAGGGGAGAGGGGAGGGGACACGAATAACGAACGTTTCGCAAAGTATAAATTGGTTTTTGGCAGTGCTCACGGTGATCTCATGCGGTTAGCGCGACACCTTCACCCTTCTTGGGCAGCGATAGCGTTTCCAAAGCAAGTGCACGCACTATTGTTCTGCTAATAAGGCAGTATGTGTGGGGGAGGGGGGGGGGGGGGGGGGGGGGAGACGATAACAAAAAAAAAACAAACAAACAAACAAACAAAAACCCAAGATTTGTAATGAGTCAGATCCGTTTGGTTTCTACATGTACAAATCAAGCGAAAAAAAAAAAAAAAGACACAGGAGAAAATATTCTCTCCTTGGACGAGGCAATGAAAATTAACATTCGTTCAGAGAGAGAGAGAGAGAGAGAGAGAGAGAGAGAGAGAGAGAATCTTGTACGGAGTAGCCACTATATACGCTTCGCTCCATACGTACGAACCGACTGACGACGCTCGCGTGCTCGAAACAATTAGCCAGACAAAGTTTTTAGGGAGTCGGAGGAGAGTAGGAGAGGAAAGGGTGGGAGGGGAAAGGAGGAAGGGAGAGGGAGAAGGGGGGCTGTAGTTGGGAGGGGGAGGGGGGAGAGAAGATATGGGGGCCTTTGTCTCCTCTACCCGTCCCTCAAAATTCAATTCTGTCGAAAGGGGCCCCGCAGCCTAGCAGAAGCGAACGAACGCAGCACCAACGCTGCCAGCATGGCGCATGGTGGCAGGAGTAAAGTAGCATAGCGAGAGTCAGGACACAAAAAGGTCGTCGACTACACTGGCCGCGGCCATGGTGGTGGTAGATGGTCAGCAGCAAAGAAGCTCTGACCGTCTTCCAGGCTTATGCAACACAAGGGCCCATCGTGTCAGGAACACCCCTGGAGTTCCTGTCGAGAAGAGAAGGGCGAGCCTTCAGTCCCTCCTGCGGCGCGGGCCCGAGCCTCTTTTCTTCCCTTATCCCGTTTTGGCGATGTCCAGTTCTGTGGTCAGCTGTCCCGAGGCCGATTCGTGTGACCGTACCTCTCACCTTAGCACGTTCAGATAAGTTCTGTCCACACCCAACGGCCCCCTCCCCCCAGAGTTTGGGAAGGGAAGGGGGGGGGGGGGGGGGGGGGGGGGGGGGGCAGAGTTTTGTGCTCTTTGACAGATATGCTGAAGCTGTCACTTGAACGTCTGTAAGGAGGAAAGCACTGTGGTCAGTTTGGGCCGTGAGAAATTTTTGTAAGGGTGGCCGTGATTGGCCGGTTACGTAGTGGCCGAGGAGGGAAAGAGGGAAACGAATGGTGTGAGGGATGTGGGACGGAAGGGGGGGGGGGATGGGGTGGGGGGGAATCAGTGTCTGTCTGCCGATGCTATCTCCGGCGGAGAGTAATTCAGCTTGAAAATGGGGGGCTCAACTCGTGTGAAACGGTCTGAAGGAAGGGGGGGGAGGGAGAGAGAGAGAGAGAGAGAGAGAGAGAGGGAGAGAAAGGGGGGGGGGGGGGTCAGATGTACGGACTGTCTTGAAGAAAAGAGCCCCGTCTCCTCGCCCACCCAACCCTCACCCCACCTACCCCCCAACCTTCGGATTGTGCCGATGAGGGAAGGTCTGTAACTCTTGGATAACCCGGGACAAGTGTAAATACAGGCTTGACACCCCAGAGGGATCCAATCTGTGCCTCCTTCATCAGTTGGGGACAATGTTTAGACGATCCAGTGTCATTCCAACTCCGCGGCAAGGGAAAAAAGACTGGCGAGAAGTAAACGAGTCTCTAGGAGTATACCTGCGGGCGATCTGTCCATGCATCTGCCAAGGGACTCGACCTCTGTTCTGACAAATGGCTGGTGGGATTCTCGTGTGCCACTGTTCTCAAAGGAAAAACGCTCCAATGCCGTGCGCTGCTCTTATTTTCAAACGCGCGCGCGCGCGCGCGCGTGTGTGTGGTGTGGGTAGGGGCGCGGGGGCATGGGAAAAGTGGGAGACGGAGGGACAGCGGGTGTAAACAACATGTTTCTAAGCCCTTGCATTCCATCAAAAGCTAGTGCCGATCTAAAACAAGCGAGGTGACCCACACTAAGGAAACTGCACACCCTAAGTCTCCTTCCCTCCCTGGCTACGCCACAGTCCATACTCAGAAAGTCTTCCACAAATCCCCAGACAGTCACAACAACACTCGGAAACCCACCCGTTCCCCACCTCCTCTCTCCTCACTTTTTTTTCAGGGGGTGGGGGGGGGGGGGGAGTATGGGGTGGGTGGTGGAGGTCTGTCCCCTCTCTCCGGTCTAAGATTTCTGTCTCCCTCTTTGCCTGGGTGTAGTAGTATGTGCGGGTATAACCCGGCACGGGGTGGAATGGGACCAACAAGACGGAAGAGTATGAGCCGAGCGCGCGACCCTCCTGAAACCCCCCTTCCCCCCCCCCCCCCGTCCCCCAGTGGATGAAGCTGGTCTCAGTGGCGCATTGACCCACGGCAGGGGCCGCAACTCGCTGAGAGCCTCGCCGGATCCCAGTGTCGCCGACAGTTGTCTGCACGTGAGGGTGGCCCACGGGAACCCGAGCCGGAGAACCCCGTATTGGGTTCTGTGTGAGGAGGGTACGGGACGAGCTGGGGAGCAAAAGGTGTGGACGGAGTAGTCTCTCTCTTTCTCACTGTCTCTCCCTCTCTCTCTTGTGTTGTTTTAAGAAACAGGGAAGGATAGAAAGCAACGTTTTAATTTTCTACTTGTGCCACCCTCCCTCCTTTTTTTCTTCCCTCCCTCCCTACCCCCCCCCCCCCCCCCCCCCCCTCTCTCTCTCTCTCTCTCCCTCATAGTCTAAATGTCGATTATTAGCTTTACCCCATGTTCTTGTCATATTGACTTGCACGTTTTCCGTGTGTGTGTGTGTGTGTTCCCCCCCCCCCCCCCCCCCCCCCTCCCCCCCCGGGCCTAGTGGGGGAAAAATGCATGTATAATTTGCTTATCTGATTACCCAGGAAAAACCAAATTTCGTTCGTTCCTCCCCCCCCCCCCCCCCCCCCCCCTCTCTCTCTTCTCTCTCTCTGCAGTAAATACATGCTGATGTCACCCAGCATCTTTATGTTTAACAATGGTAGGCTAAACGAGTCAACAAAATGGTGGATACCCATGAAAATAGATAGTGAAAAAAAAAAAAAATAAAACAAACAAACAAAACTAAAAAAAACGAACACACACACGCAACTTGAACACAGATTGACGCATTAAGCAAACAAGCGGGGGGGGGGGGGGGGGGGGGGGGGGGGGGCGGGGGGCTAAGCCAATTTCGCCGAAAGGCGCGAAACATGGACCTGAATGCAATTCTCCCTTGGACTCGAGAGAAATGACGACACCGCTGTAACCCCGCGATATCAATAATTTATACCGTATCGTTTCTATCGGTGCGGTTACGTTTAAGACAGAGACCGGCATCCGACACGCAATGGTCGCAAAGAAAAAAAAAAAAAGCTTTAAAAATAAAGGCAGGCGGCTAGTAATGTGCTCGTTCTCGGCAATGTTTAGGCAACGGAGAATATGAAAAGTCTTGTATACTAATTTTAGCGCCATGACTGAAACCACGACGAAAGGGCATCTATTAAACGATAAAAAAAATAATAATCTCTGCATTTATCGTAGTTGCGATTTAAAAGAAAAAAATCTGTTTCAAAACAGAACAATGTAAAGGCACAACACCACCACCCTTGGAACATAAACACACACATTTAGAAGAAACGGGCGGGCAGGGGGAGGATTGGGGGAGGATCACCTGCTAACGTTTTCTAAAGGAAACGTTTCAGAAACGTCAGCAGTAAACAGTTTATAACTAACTTGATTCTGTTAATGAAAATCGTTCACAAAGTAAAACTGCATAATAATAACGGCCCAATAAACAATTTTGGAAAAGATTCTTCAGAATTTTTTTTTCTCACAGTTTATGTCCGAGGTTTTTGTTTGTCAGTTACAATCTCCAGCCATTCTGCAACACTGCGTCTTTCTTGCCTATTTTGTATCGCCCGGCAAGTCTCGGGTATCTTTTTTGTGGATTAGGGGTTAGCGCCCCCCCCCCCCCCCCCCCCCCCCCCCATAGAAACTCTGACACACAGCACATGGTATAATTTCTTTTGCCATTTCATTTCATTCAGTCGACTTGAATTGGATTACAAAATCTATTTGGATACAAAAACAATAGTCCTCCAAAGGGAAGAAAACAAATAATAGAAAATCACAATGCCACTCTTCTAAATTTTCGGCCACGTGGCCTTTTTCAAGAGAAAAAAAAAACAAAAAAAAAAAACAAAAACAAAAATGCAACTATGATGTCCATCTTTGGAGTTGCAAAAGATGGACATCACGTAGTTGCATTGTTTTGTTTTGTTTTGTTTTCTCTTGAAAAAGGCCACGTGGCCGAAATTAGACAAGTGGCATTGTGATTTTCTATTTGGATACATTTTCTCCAATATGACCGTGTTGATTCTCTTGGACTACCTAAAAAAAATAATGATAATAATAATATGATAATTTTAAAAAATGGCTATATTGCCTTGTGTTTGTAGCACTGTTAGTTCAGACCTTTCATTTCCGAGGCTGGTGTTTAGTTCTTTTGTTGTACAAAAGTAATATTTATTAAAAAAAAAAAAAAAAAAAAAAAAAATACCCTGGTAGGAATGAAATCAGCATTTCAACTATTACAAATTCACACCGCTTGTTGCTGTGTCTAGTCAGAATGCCACCGAATCATTCCCATACACTATGTGAACAAAGCATGCATCCACTGGCGGATTGATTACACGTACATTGCACACACACAAATAAAAATGGAGTCCAGTTCCATTCGCTTAATGTGAATTAGTAGGCCTATATACAAACCATGAAAACGCACGATTCGTCTGCGCAGACACGGACAGCGATTGATCTAAATGCATGAGCGATAAACCATACTGGCCGCCACTGACAGAACAGACGCTAAATGAAACACACAGAACAAAGCGGATGTCGCTGCCGATCACAAACAAACGCTCAACCCCATTTTCTGTCCAGAGCAGCTTTCACTGGCGTAGTTCTTCTTGGTCAGTGACGTTCTTCTTTGCCTAATCCGTTTTCTGACGTCACACCAAGCCGAAACGACCACCACAATGTCACTTCTAATGACGTTGTAAATATGTCTTCTCAGTTCAATGCGCTTTTTTTTTGTTTTGTTTTGTTTGTTTTTGTTTTTTTGTTTTTCTGTTAGGGTTATGTTTTAAAGGTTTCACTCTGCCCTATTCATCATAACACGCTAGTCACGGTGTCCTTGTCACCAAGCAGCGTTCACAATGGCAGTATCGGCGACAAACGGGAAACACGCACGCTGGAAACTCGAAACACCGTGTGGAAGCGTCTCACCTCCCAGCCGGTCCAATGGACAAGCCGCACTGTCCAGAAGCCAGAGGGAGGTCTTCAGGTTCGGCTTTTGTTCTCTCGAACAGTCGAGTCTTTGTGTTTTATGGTATGATTTTCCAGTGGGTCAAACAAACTTGAGGGGGGGGGGGGGGGGGAGATTGCTTGAATTTCCAAGCGAGGATATGCTCTGGAGACGAAGAATCAGAGAAAAACCCGAATCGCCTTGATTGGAGAGTCACACACTGCACGATGACGAGTGAAGCAACAGCTCGTCTCGTTTCACAGTGATCTGGCCGCAGCAGCAGTTTTGGGGCCTCATCGTTGAGTGTCCTTTGCTCCTCACAGCTATCCAGTATACTATAGTTACTACCCACACGTTGCTTGTTTTGGTGACGTTTCTCCTGCGTCAGAACGAGACACTCCCGCTCGAAGACATGCTGCTCTGTCAGTGGTATTGTCAACAATGAATCAGTCGTCATATACCCGCGTTTAAAAAAAAAAAAAAAAAAAAAAAAAAAAATAAATGGCAACATTTAGGGTGGGGGTTTGGGGGGGGGGGGGGGGGGAGGCGAGAATGTTCACAGATGCCTCAGTACAATCAAAACAAACTGACGAGCTGCCCCCGGCCCATTCCCCGCCCGCCTACCTACCCCCCCCCCCCCCCCCCCCCCAACCCACCATAACGTCAGCAACGGCAGCAGGACACCTCGGGCAGACCCATTCACGCCGACAGCCGACAGTTCCCCCCCCCCCCCCCCCCCCCCCCCCCCCCTTCAAAATGACGTCACCTAAACGCTATGAACCCAGTCCGTTGTGATGACGCCATCTGGACTCCCGTCACTTTCACGCCATGGCGCCCACCATGTTGGTGGTGGAGAGGTTGAGGCCGGAGGAGGTGGGGAAGGAGGGCTGCAGCGGCGACTGGAAGTTGTTGCTGGTGGACAGGTTCAACCCCGACGTGGAGATGTTGGGGATGCCGCTGAAGGAGCCCGGGAACGAGCTCTGCAAGGACGACTGGAAGTTGTTGAAGCTGCCGCCCATACCCAGCCCGCCTCCCAGCGACCCCATCTGCGCGGCGGCGTGGTGGTGCGCGGCGGCGCTGTGGT
>JADBJO010000810.1:295000-342500 GCA_016801955.1 Conus betulinus | reverse complement strand
AAAGGTCCTGGACATTTTGTGTTTAAGTAATGAATTAAGCTGATGCTGAAGTGGAGGACGTCTTCTCGTTTCGTTTCCTTTTATCCTGTTATTGTTATTTTTAGCGTATATAAACTAAAAGGACACAAAATGGAACCAGCCGGTGAAATGTAAAATAATAGGAAGGTTCTAAATATTTCCGACGGTAGTGGGCGAGTTAACCGACTTAAAAACAGCCTTTGAGATCTCCAAAACTGCCAGGACTTGTTCAGAAACACGCTGATAACTTTAACCCCCACACTGTTACGTACCCCCCAAATTAACTCTTACTTCCTCATGACTACCTACCGATCAGACTTGTAGCTCCTTATTGCTGCTACCCGTTCAGGTCTCCCTTCACCGGCGCCTCGTTAAAACCTTACCGGACGGGCGACCTCGTGGGCAGGGCAGACTTCGGGTGCTTTACAGCAACAACTCAATCTCCCCCCCCACACCCGTGGCAAAATGAAAGCCGGAGCGAGAAACGTCGGAAGAAAGGAGTTGTGACGGCGGACTCACAGAAGCGGAAGGCCACAGACAGGCGACACGCTTACCAGTACGGCACAGACGTATTTTCAGACGTATTTACGCCACAGCTATACGTGGGCAGCCTGTCGAAACCGGCCCCCGTCATTGGCGTGTGATTATCCCATTTAAGAGTTCAGGCCTAATTGCCTTCATTGTTGTGTGGCTCAGCTGGGCCCGGGACGCCAGGGAGGACAAGGCGCGCTAAAAGAGCCAGGAAAGGCCGGGGCTGGCACCCCTGGCCCAGTCTGACTGTCTCGGGGCTGGCGGCACAGGGAGAAAAGGCTGGCTGCTGCCTTCCCGGCCCGGCCCCGTGTCGAGCTTTGAGAGCAGCAAAGTGAGGGTGGCAGGTCGGCGGCGGCCATTGTGGGCGAGCGGCGAGGCGTGTCGGGGTGACGGTGCCCCCACACGGGCGTGCTGCTGCTGGTCCGCCTGTTTGTTGCTTCAACGTCTGGCCCCCCCCCCCCCCCCCCCCGAACCCTCCCACTCCCCATCCCACCTCTTACTACCTCCCCCCCCCCCCCCCCCCCCCCTCGTGTTCTCTCTGCCGTACACATGCTGACCTACCCACCCGCTCCTCCTCCCCCTGTGCTTCAATCTTATTGTCGGGGGGCACGTCTTTGCTTTCTTTAAGCTTCTGACCTCTTCGCGTCTTGAAGACCGATTTCCGATAAGCTCCCCCGTGCCCGCAAGTTGTCAGTCGGGGTACTGGGGTGTAGAGTCGCAAAGCGCCGGTATTGTTAGCAGAAGACTGGATACCAGATCCTTAATCTCCAGCCAGTGATGTATGCTATCACTTCCAATTCTGACTTCCTGTCTGGCGGCGACAAAGTCGTGACAAAAACAACATGGCGCTGATACTGTCATTACCTTTGACCCTTTCTTCTCCCCTTCTAAAGCTCCTTTATGGACTTCCCCAGTGGGTTATCGGCAGATCGTCGGCTCTGATCCTTTGTTACGTGATCCGCGTAACGTGCACATGTTCTTGGTGCATGTTAGTGATTTTTATCGGTTGTCTTCGCAACTGGGTTGAAAGTATACTAATCGGCTTAACAATCTTGAGTGACAGGTACCTTCAGAGATCGGTGAAGCTATAATTTCTTCAATGCTTGGAAGTCACAGTCGGGAACCTTTTTGCATTCCCTTGTTTCAATGCAAAGTCCTTATACTGGGCACTTCCAGCAGCAGACGAAGCTGTTCGTGTTTTACATGACGTTATCTGTAAGTGGGATCTTCCATACGTCCTCCATGCCACGAGCGCAGATCGATTTAAAGTTAAGTGTGTTAGGGGAAAAAATCATCGTTGAAGAAGCTGGGAGAATCCGACCACCCTTCTTGCCAGATGACACAACAGACAATTCGAGCTTAACTCTTCTTTGATGCCCCTGGTCTGTGCTATTCCAGCTTTCAGTTGTCACCTAACTGCACGGACAGGGTCCTTTACTCTCACGCCCCAGTTTCTTAAAGGCATTCTTCACATCAACTGATCACCCCCGGTTTTATCACTCAAACTGAAAAAGAAATCGCACGGCATGAAACTTATTCAGTAATGTACCGACCTAGCTTCCACAATTCTTTCCGCGAAACTGGCAAACGCTTCATGCCTGCAGAGGAAAAACGCTTGTAATTTTAAGCCAAACATGACCAAGTATAATAACACCAATAATGACGCTAATTAAAATGTTCAGAGGTGGAGAGGATTTGGGGACGACAGCCCTAAAAGCAGGGGAACCTAAAGAACTGGCCTGCGAAGAAAAGTTGCCTTGCCAAGTTAGGTAACTCGTCCCCCCTCTTCCCCTGTGGCTCCCCTAGCCTGTCAGCCCTGCCGCCATCTTGCTGCCTGTGCGAGCGGCGCGCGCGCCACCCCATGGGGCGATAATGGCAGGGGACGTCACCGTGTGTTTGGCGCGCTCTTGTGTCGTCATCAAGCTGGCCCCGGGCACGTCATTAAGTAACGGGGTATTTCCCCGCCTTGGCCTTTCACCACAACCTCAATGCAACAAGAAAAGAGGAACGGAAGAGTGAGCAGTCACCGTGCATTCTGCCAGTCTCGCCTGGGTTGTGATTTGGGCTCGTGCGGCTACCTCCCTCCCCCCCCCCCCCCCCTCTCTCTCTCTTCTTACCCATGTCCTCCCTACCCCTTCCCCTCTCCCGTCCTCCCCCTGCTCTGCCTCTCTCTCTCTCTCTCTCTCTCTCTCTCTCTCTCTCTCTCTCTCTCTCCGCCCCGCCCCTCCTCCACCCTTCCAATTTTCCTCCAAACATCCTCCTCGACACAAACACACACGCACATATTGCTACAGCTACATCGCGCTCGTGCCGAAAAATCGTTCCAATGTCGCTGTCAATCATCTTTTCTGTGAGCAAACAAAACGCTTTTCACGTGCCAGAGAAAGAGGGGGGGGAAAGGGAGGAAGAGGAGGAGGAGACAGGCTTCGACTCGGCATCACAAAGAATTCCAGCTTAATGGTCGCGCTTCATTAGGCTACGGCCTGTCACTCCCCCCACATCGCTCGCTCACTGCAGTCAAGAGCAGGGCGGTAATTTGCCAGGGAAGCTAGTTGGTACCTGTGGACTTGTGCCAGACAGCCCAACCCCGCCCTCCCTGTCAGACCCAATGGCTGAGGTCTGTTTTGGCAAGCCCTTCGGCGGAAGCCGCGAGAAAGTCGCGCATGCCACGATCTGTGCACAGTTCTTTTTTAACTGGAGTGAGCGGTTTTGTAGCCGCAGGACGGTGATAGCTTAAAAAAAAATGTGTATATACACGAGTTGATGTATCTATATCTTTGTCGATCAATCTACCTGTCTGTCAACACATGATGAGCCCCAATTTTATATTTTGTCTCCTACCGTTTTGTACTTCCCATACCGTTTCAAACTCCTGAAATTTTGTGTGCACTCGTCACTACCTTTTTCTACTTTCCTATTGTTTCTACCGTTTGGACTTATTTGCTATTGCGTGTCGGGGGCTCCTTCGGCATAACCGCATCCTCCACTTCGGACTGATTCTGTGTTAATCATTCCTTCCTGTACTCTCTCTGCCGCCCCGCCCCCCCCCCCCCTCTCTCTCTCTCTGTATGTGTGTGTGAGCGCGCTGTCGGTGACTTCTTTAAGGCATATGTGGCCTGTCAACCTTTGTTCTAAAATTTTGGACTTTTTTTTTAATTGTGTTACAGTGTATAACGTGCCAGCTTTTTTTTTTTCTTTGTACACAGACGACTCGGTCATCCACAGTGGATATTAGCCGTTCAGCCTGCAGTGTCCGTCTGTCTGGCCCACAGTGGATATTAGCCGTTCAGCCTGCAGTGTCCGTCTGTTTGGCCCACAGTGGACATTAGCCGTTCACCCTGCAGTGTCTGTCTGGCCCACAGTGGACATTAGCCGTTCAACCTGCAGTGGCTGTCTGTCTGGCCCACAGTGGACATTAGCCCTTCACCCTGCAGTGTCTGTCTGGCCCACAGTGGACATTAGCCGTTCACCCTGCAGTGTCTGTCTGTCTGGCCCACAGTGGACATTAGCCGTTCACCCTGCAGTGTCTGTCTGGCCCACAGTGGACATTAGCCGTTCACACCCTGCAGTGTCTGTCTGGCCCACAGTGGACATTAGCCGTTCACCCTGCATGTCTGTCTGTCTGGCCCCCACAGTGGACATTAGCCCTTCACCCTGCAGTGTCTGTCTGTCTGGCCCACAGTGGACATTAGCCCTTCACCCTGCAGTGTCTGTCTGGCCCACAGTGGACATTAGCCGTTCAGCCTGCAGTGTCTGTCTGTCTGGCCCACAGTGGACATTAGCCGTTCACACCTGCAGCAGTGTCTTTTGGCCCACAGTGGACATTAGCCGTTCAACCTGCATGTCTGTCCTGGGCCACAGTGGACATTAGCCGTTCACCCTGCAGT
Source organism: Conus betulinus (assembly GCA_016801955.1). Taxonomy (NCBI): domain Eukaryota; kingdom Metazoa; phylum Mollusca; class Gastropoda; order Neogastropoda; family Conidae; genus Conus; species Conus betulinus. The sequence continues at coordinate 338,064 of JADBJO010000810.1, read as the reverse complement.
GTCTGTCTGGCCCACAGTGGATATTAGCCCTTCACCCCTGCAGTGTCTGTCTGGCCCACAGTGGACATTAGCCGTTCACCCTGCAGTGTCTGTTTGGCCCACAGTGGACATTAGCCGTTCACCCTGCAGTGTCTGTCTGGCCCACAGTGGACATTAGCCGTTCACCCTGCATGTCTGTCTGTCTGGCCCACAGTGGACATTAGCCGTTCACCCCTGCAGTGTCTGTCTGTCTGGCCCACAGTGGACATTAGCCGTTCACCCTGCAGTGTCTGTCTGTCTGGCCCACAGTCGATATTAGCCGTTCAACCTGCAGTGTCTGTCTGGCCCACAGTGGACATTAGCCGTTCACCCTGCAGCAGTGTCTGTCTGGCCCACAGTGGTCATTAGCCGTTCAACCTGCAGTGTCTGTCTGTCTGGCCCACAGTGGACATTAGCCGTTCAACCTGCAGTGTCTGTCTGGCCCACAGTGGACATTAGCCGTTCAACCTGCAGTGTCTGTCTGTCTGGCCCCATTTAAATATTAAACGTTTAAATCATTTTCTGAAAATTTTCTTTTTAAGTGGCAATGAAAAATTAAACGGAATGTCTGGCAACCCCTGCATGTCTAAGACTTGATCGCCTTGATGATGTTGATAGTACAGTTATGTCGTAAACTTGTTGTTCATATTTCGTAGACAATCACATAGTCTTCACTTTTGCTGTTGTAGTCTTTTTTTCCGGCGAGTACGCCCCCCCCCCCCCCCCCCCCCCCCCCCCCCCCCCTCCGCCTATGACAGCCTTGAAAGGAACCTGAGTGACAGGTCTGGGTGTACTGAAAACAAATTTCAAAGGAAAAAAAAAAGGTTTGTTCCCTGCAGATGTAGCTGTCGGCTGACATACATTCCTGCGAGCTAGATTAAATCCGGGTCGAAACGATGCCCTGATCTGCTGTGATTCACTCGTGTGCAGTATCGTAAATGAAATAAAAAATAATAAAACACCGGAGTGTCCAGATCAAAAACGGACATGTGGTTCCTGGTCTTTAAAATATAAAGAAGAGGAGGAATCAACCTTGCAAGCGAAACGGCTGACGCCGTGAAATGTATTTCTGGGGTAGAGGGGGTTTGTTCGTGATACTCAACGTACCAAATCCCCAAGCTCATGATTCATACCCACCAAATCTTCGCATGTTGAACGTTATCAAGCAGATCGTAAAAACAGAATCCAGTCGTCAACTCCGCCGATGCCCCACTTCTCTTCCGCTTCTTCTTCGCGGTCCCTAACCTTCAAACGGATCGCCAGCCCATGTCGTTCCACAGCAAGGTGTGATGTTCCCAACAAAAAGGGAACGGGAGGAGGAGGGCAGGGGAGGGATGCTTAACCCAGCAGGCCAATTTCCGCCACCGCTACCCCCACCCCATGCTCTGCCCGCCCCCTTGATGAAAGGGACAAGCGTGGTCCAATGAGAAGGCACGAAACGAGCACGTGATGACTCAAAATGGCCGTCGGAACACGGGGGAGCGGTGCAGAGGCCATGTGTCATCCAGGACAGGGGAGAGCATGGGAGACGAGAGCTGGAACAAAGGCACAAAGGGCTGACCACTCTCCGCACCCCCCCCCCCCCCCCCCCCCTCCTTGATGGTCTAGATCGTTATCTCCCGCTGACCACATAGAAGTCTCAGGCTCCCACCTTGTCCTGCTCCCCCCCCCCCCCCCCCCGCCCCCGTCCCCCGAACCCCTTCCACTCCCGCCCCGCTTTGCCTAGACCCCTGCCCGCCTAGGCCGCCACCCTAGGGCGCTGGGAGGACCGTGACACGAACTTGGAGATCTCGGGATGTGACGCCCGAGAGAGCAGCCAGGTCAGGGCAAGGTGGAAGGTGTGTGTGTGTGTGTGTGTGTGTCAAGTCAAGAGGGTGGGCTGGGTGGTGGTGGTGGTGGTGGTGGCTGCCCCCCACTGCACCAAAACAGAGACAGGACCAGCCAAGGCTTTGGGGACAAGCTTCCGTGACCAGAGGTTAGGCTACTACACATCCTGGGTCCAGAACGCCCCCGTCCCACCGCCACCGCCGCCGTCGTAATTACAACCGTCACGCTTCCCTAGGAAAACTTTAAACACAAACCATGCACGGTAGTTCGCATCGATTGGTGGTGGCTGGGGTGGGGAGAGAGAGAGAGAGAGAGACAGAGAGAGAGTCCTCTCCCCCTCGTTTCGTCCAAACACCTTGTTGTGGAGGCTATCACGCCATTAGCCGGCGAGCTGAGCAAAGACTGTTCCTTTCACTGCTCTGAAAGGTACGGGAGAGGGGGGGGGGGGGGGGGGGGGGGGTCATTCAGGAGGTCCCCAGAGAGCCATGGAGGGCAGCTGTAAGTACCCTCTTGTCAAGCCCACCCCCACCAGGGCGCCCATTTTCCTCCTACCCCGTCAAAAAGTCCACCCCCGAGGGGAAGGGTACCCTTTCCTCAGGACTCGGCATCTTTGGAATCGTCGTGCAGGGGATGGGTTTCGGGGGGGGGGGGGGGGGGGGGGGGGGGGGGTGTCTGTATGTGTGTGAAAGGAGGGGTGGTGGTGGTGGTCCCTAAGCCGCCGCCTTCTCCATCTTTCATTTCTCGGGGAGGTGCGCCTCTGGAGAGTACCCAGAGATCGGCTTCCTGTCATTCCCAGCCCCGGTGATTGAAAACTTGCCAGGGCAGAGATCAGGGATCACTTGACCCAGCAGAGCTGTTGGGACGATGCAGAGTAAAGTGGGGGGGGGGGGGGGGGGGGGGGGGTTACGTTGAAGGCTGGGACGCCACTGCGAGGTGAGCAGGAAGGAGAGAAGGTAATAGAAACTGGCTAAACACTATAAGCATTCAGCTTGTTGCTGCTCGCTTTGTATTGTGTAACTGTACGTACCTGTGACTAAAGATTTGTTTAAACCAATAGAAACTGGCAAGGGCTATGGGCTGCACCTACTTGCGTGTGGGACATGGTCAGTTAAACAGTCGATGGCGAACAAATTAACATATGCAAAGCTGTTCTATCACCACCCACCCCCCTCCTCTGGCCTACCTATACCCTTCACCCCCTTCCTTACACACACACACACACACACACACTCATCACAGACATACACATGAGTCGATGGCCTCCGCCCACCACTCGCCCCCACCTCTCCCTCTAAAACAAGTGCTCGTTGTGAACACACGGCCATAATTCATCTTCTGTGGTGCGGCTTGAATGCATCTTAATTCAATGTTTTTTTCCTTCCTTCCATCCGTCCATGTATGTGTGTGTGTGTGTGTGTGTGTTCCCCCCCGCCCGTCTCCTCTCCTACAGAAACATATACGGTACCTTCACACACAAAAATAAATCAATAAATGAAGAAGTAAATAAAAGAAGAAAAAGTGTGAGGGTTTCAGTGAAACACCGAGAGGCTGGGAATTGGCGGTCCGTAAACAAACCGAAACCGAGGGCAGTCTCCGAGACTGCAGTAACTGACGGAGCGATGTGTGCGGCGGCGTTGCCGTTTTTCTTGCCATTCTACTCATTCCTCAGAGACCGCAAAATCTCTCTCTCTCTCTCTCTCTATATATATATATATATATATCTGTGTGTGTGTGTAGCACATACACACAGAGACTTTTTTCTGCCTTGTCTCTTTCTCTCTGAAACACACACGCGCGTGTGAACAGGACATCCCCCCCCCCCCCCCCCCTGCACACACACACACTCCCAAAGAAAACGAGCAAAAAACCAAACAAACAAACAAAACAAAAAAAACAACAACAAACAGAACAGATGCTGCGCCAGCTGTCTGAGGTCGTCAAAACGATGACAGGAAAACGAAATATATGTTTAATACACCCCTGCCTCCGTCTCCCCAATAACGCCATTTTTATACACTCCAGCCTCCACGCTCGTTTCCCAAGCTTTCCGTACAGCCGATTTCGCCCAGAATAAGCAACACATACGCGCGTGCACGTGTAGGCGTAGGCGTATGCGCATTCCACTGGAAGCCATAAGCCAAAAGTTATTGGGAGGAACGAAGCATTACGCTACGATCCAACCCCAGGCAAAGGAAGAAACAAAAATGATGAACTTGAACGCATTCGCAAGCCCCATGCATAAGCCAACCCCACTTCTTGACGTCAGTGACACACGAATGGAAAACCAAAGAGTGCCGACAACTCGGGAGCACAGAGTACTCTCCCATTGCGCGCGCAACAGGAGCAGAGGGTACAAAGCGCCGCCATATTGAAAGGCAATCAACCGTGACCGAAATTTTTTTTTCGGGGGGGGAGTGTGTGGTGGCGAGGAGGACAAGAGGAGGGGAGGAGGAGGACAAGAGGAGGGGAGAATGAGTTGGGAGGGGGCCCTCTCTGTCTCCAGGTTGTCTGCGAGGCACTGTTCGGGGGGCTGAAGTCTTTGATGGTGGCAATTTCTCCATTACTGGGCTGCGAAACCCGAGACTCGCGTGCCAGTCACCTTGTAGCGCCGACAGGGCCAGTGTGACGCCTGCCTACCTTTCACAGTAGGATGGCCACTAGATCTACTACTCTACTGCGACTAACCACGGCGACTGCTAGACAAACTGCCGCTTTGCACGCGTCTAGAGAACTTGGAAAAAGAAAATGTAACGAGGGACAACAAGAGCAGGAGGGGTGGGGGTGGAGAAGAAGAAGAAGAATAGCAAGCGTACAAAAAAAAAATGAAATGAAATTTAAGAGAGAATTCCGCGCATGAACTGGACACCGTATTGTAAAAGCAGATCAGTGACTCCCAGTTCACACCGGTTGTAATGATGCAAACGTCTTTTTCTTTTTTTTTTTTTTTCTCTTTTTTAATAAACAAACCGAGCTTCATGTACGGAGGGGTGACGTGGTTCTAAATGAAGCGAATGTGTCCCAAGACTGAATTCTCATCCCTCACTAACAAGAAAGCTTTTTGACCAGTGGACTTTGCATCGCTAGGTATCTTTTTTTTTTTCGCTCTTTGAAAAACAAGTCCTGATCATTAAATCTTTGATACAAAGCGTTACTTAGTGATGCGATATGTGTGAGTGGCACTTGTGTCTTCCAATCCAACCAACTCATCATTTACCTCCCCTCCCCCTAGGAGGTAATGACGAAGAGACAGTATGAACTCTAAGATGAGAGAGAGAGAGAGAGAGAGAGAGCGAGAGCGAGCGCAGCCAGTGTTGAAGTCTGTCATTCCCTAAAACTCGATCTTTCATCCTTCTTGACAACTTCCTCCGTTGGTGATCATGGTCCACACTGACAAACAGTTCAGACCTGCATTTGGTTGCTACTTTGACCCAAAAGTAAATCACTCGGCAACACCCTCACCCCTCTTAACAACGATTTTAGGCATCTGATCAACTGACTACAGTCATCAAGACTCTTTGTCATTTGATTCATGGTTCTGTATTCCGAGTTCTTCCCCAAGCAGTAGCATCTCTGGGGCGGCTTACCCTGCGGCTGTTGCCAGACAACCCTGCCTTGACCGACACCGTCGCAGACCTGGAGTTCGACTCCCGGCCTTTCAACCTTTGATAACACATATAACACAACCGGCGGAGGGAAAGAAGATGGAGAGACGATGGCTCCCGTTTCCGCCCAGAGCGATCAGATCGCCCCGCCGGTGGAGCCCCCTCCCTCTCTGCAGTGGCGCTTCCTACCGACTTGGTTTATTTTCCGACCCGCACAGTGGCGTCGGCGTGCGGCGACGGCTCTCCGCCAGTCTTCTGTCTTCACTTGGTGCCGTGCTGGCGTCGCCCGAGCACTAAACACCAGCACGCCCAGAAGACGTCCTCGTGTTGGCGGTACCGCTGAACGAACATCGGCACAGAACAAAGCCGAGGTGGAGTTTTCGCGTTATTTACGTGTGTTCCTTCTGACATCAGAGTTCTTTTCCCCCTGCCCGAATAAAGGTCTCTTGTTTATCGCCCAGCCGACTGCGGAGGTCCTTCCAGACGCCGGCTGCTGGTGATGAATGGAACCAACATGGGGGGGGGGGGGGGGGGGGGGGGGGGGGGGCTCTTTCTCTCCCCCCCCCCCCCCCCCCCCCCCCCCCATACCACACCAGACGCTGGTGGTGTAAACAAAGACAACTGCCAGTGTTTACTGGCATACAGCCGATTGTCAAGTGTAGCTCACGCATTCGTCCGAGAAAAAGAAAAAAGAAAGAAAAGTGCCGTCAAGTGAATTGTGTCATTGGCAACGAGGCAGCACTGATAGGGTTTGACCACAAGAGGCCGTCAAGAGCTGGCTCGTCCGGAGAGGGGAAGCAGACCCCGAGCGCACAGAGTGTGATTGGGATTGGAGTTGAAATAGCGGAAGGCAATACGTAAGGTCTGTTTGACCTACAGAAAAAGAAAGCAAGGATGCATGCACCACTTTACTCGTAAATTTCATCTCTCTCTCTCTCTCTCTCTCTCTCTCTCTCTCTCTCTGACGCACAGACACACGCGCGAGCACACTTAAACAATACAGCGATTTCAAAGAAAACAACCAAAGTTTTACAGCGATTTCAAAAAGAAAACAACCAAAGTTTTATTCCTAACGCAATTATCAGCAACGAAGTCCTGACAACGCCAAAACAAACAAAACATCAGAAATGTAAAACGACAATCGTCAGCAACGCCTATCCACCCGGCCGTACCACAGCCGCGATCGAGATTACCCCCCCCCCCCCCCCCCCCCACAAGTTTTTTATCGGTTTTAAATCCAATCAAGCAAGGCGTGACCGAAACTGCACGACATCTTGTAAGACGTCGTCCCCTGACACCAAAGCCCAATTCCGAGCAGGCGTGAAGACAGACAGGGACCTTCAGTCAGACTCCCTCCCCCAACAAACACCCCGAGGGTCCGCACGCTCCACTGCACGGAGCTGCTCGGGGACCCTTGTCAAAACAAATCACTTGGACACGGGTGGAGAAGGTGGGAGAAACAAGACAACAGGATGACAAAGAGAAAGGTACACATCCCTCACAATGCGAGCTGAAAGCTCCGTGGCATGGGGCTGTTTGGCGGTCAGCGAGGAGGGGGCGCGGAAATGAACCGAAGGCACCGCTGGGTGTGGTTGTCTTGACAACAAAATTCGAGTTAGAGTACGGGGTGGGACACCTCTCCAAAGAGCGGTGGGTGGATGGGATGTTTTGTTGATTTTCAAAGCGCTGTTTTTTAACTGGACAGATATTAAAATAAAATAAAAAATAATAATAATGAAAAGAGGCGAGAATACGGCCACACTTGTACAATATAAGCACACAATTTCAAGTGATGGTTTCTGCCGAGTGCCCTCCACAAAATCTGTAAACAAGTTTAGAGGCAATTGCCCGTGAGGCTGGAGCCTTCCCAGTGCAAGTTACTGGGAGGGCGGAGTTGACAGCAATGACCGCTTGTCATGGGTTCTTTCCCTTTTTGTTAGTATCCACTCTTCATTTCCTGCCTCAGCTCTCCCACTTATTTCATCAGAGACCATCCCGATTTCAGGTTCCTTCGGTCACTCCCACGACTTCTACATGGTTATTCTCCACATCCAACCAACCTAGATGGCGGGATTAAGTACGAGCGACTTCTGTGCCAACTGCTTCCTACCTGTTCTGTTTGCTCGTTATTCACTTGTGCTGATTACTTATTTCAAAGGTTGATTTCACCCCCCCATCTTCTTTCTTTTGCAATCTTAATGTACCCCGGGGTGGGGAAAAGGAACACGCAGAACAAGACCGCCTTTTAAAGTCCGTGATATCTACATCTTTTCACCCTGCTGAAAGGACAATGCCATGTTTGTTTTTAACGACATGTTTGAGCACGATCTACCAGAAAACGAAAGTTAGGTCTTCCTTCCTGTAACCTATCCGAACTTAATTATTTTGCAGCCAGTTATTTGGTTCCAAAGACATTAAAGGCAGGGCTACACACAGTCGATGAGACTTCTCCAGAAAAAGTTGTGCACCTTTCCCTCCTCGGCTCCCCGATCCCTACCATGTCTGGGGACAAGAAAAAAAAAAAAAGGTCCATTGTCTCGCTGGCCTCCTCTCCTCCGCCACCCACCCTCCCCCTCCCGTTCCCCCCCCCCCCCCCTCCGCCCCCGCCCCCCTCGTTTCCGCCCCTGTCTTGCGAGCAGGCGATCAGATGGGAAGAGATACCCGATCTGAGTGTCGGCACGTCCCGAAGAGGGCCAGCAGTACGACAGAAAGGAAAGATGGGCGTCCCCTCGCCTGACACGTTAATAAGGGTCGAGGGCAGGTTGCGAGCCTAAACATTTACCTGGTAACACGCGTCATTGTGTGATGGGTGCCTGATTGCCCAACAATTTGTGTGCCCCGGGCACACGCCGCCGCCGCCGCCACCGCAGAAACAATTTCCGCTAAACTGAGAGACAGCTGGACCCCCGAGGTTCTAGCGATACCGACACGTTGCAGGGGCCTGGGCTGTTCGAAACCGACTCCAGTGTTAACTCGGCTGCCCAGTGATGCCTCTCTCCTCCGAATCCCTTCGGCCCTAACCCTCGCACTGCCAGCACCCTCATGTGACTGAACATGTTCCACGGGTGCCCGAAGGTTTACTCTGTTCGGGTTGGGGGAAGGGGGAAGCGAGGATGGTTTATGCCAAAGCCTGGCAAACTCCCTACGGGAGTTAAACTCCCGCGCCCTGGAACCGTGCGGGTAGGCGGGTGGGTGAGAGAGAGAGAGAGAGAGAGAGGGGGGGGGGGGGGGAGAGAGCCCAGAGAGAGAGAGAGACTGAGCAGCCCCGTTTAGATCCAGCAGCTTGCCCCTGGTTTGTGAACAGCCCCTAGGCTACCATTCCCCAGAAAATTGGACTTCACACCTCCAGAAACGCCGGCAAGGTTCTGGGAGAAAGGTGTGGCCCCGGCCTTGTATTTGCCTTTTAGCTATGGCGTGTTTATTGTCCCAGCCCTTTTTTTGTTTTTGTTGGTTTTGTTTCCTTTTTCTTTCTTTTCCTTCACGGGTCGGGGTAAGGGGGGGGGGGGGGGGGGGGGGGGGTCCAAAAGGGCGGAAACGGAAGGGGTGGAGGTGTAGAAACGGGACGAGCCATTTTCCTATCACCTGTTTTGGGAGTTTCGTATACGGGCATGTAGGCCTAGTGCCGCGGCTCTGCGACAGACAAGTCGCACGATATCACGGCGTGTGTAGCTGCTTTTAATTAATGACTGGCGCTTTTTTATTTACTTTTTCCCCCCCGAATGCGATCAACAAGCCAGTAAACTTGCTTCCCATGCGGGTGGCTGGACAGTGGTGCAGCCAGCTCACGCTCATAGTCCTCTGAATCATCGGCTTCCCCGAGGCAAGTCTGTCTTGTCTCTTCCTCTCTCTGTCAAACTTCTGCACCTCCCCCCTCTCCCCTCCCCACCACCCACATACACACCCTCTCTCTGCGGCGTGCGTGCATGCATCGTGCATGCGCACGTGTACGCGTGTGTGTGTGTGTGTGTGTGTGTGTGTGTGTGTGTGTGTGTGTTTTTTACAGGTCATTAAACTATCCTCACAGGTCATTACACTAAATGCGGGGCTGAAATCACGTACACTAAACATAAAAGAGAATGCTATAATTATGATACCATACTATCTGTTACAAAATAAAAAGTGAGGCAGAAATAAACTTTACTTCATTACAAAAATAACAGGCAACAAACAGAGAGAGATAGAAAGAGAGAGAGAGAGAGAGAGACAGACAGACAAACACAGACAGTGGGAGGCGTATGGAAGTAGGATGGAGGGGGGGGGGGGGGGGGGGGGGGGGGGGGGGGGGGGGGCGGGGGGGGGAGAAGGGGAGGGGGTGGGGGCGGGGGAAGAGAAACGAGACAATAAGGGTAAAACACAATGCAAGTTACGATAACACATATGCTATCAGGAAAAGAATAGTGTGGTGGAGAGGATGGGTGTGATACGATTCGATTACCCCCCTCCCCCCCATCTCTAACCCTCCCCTTGTCCTCCATGTGGTTCACGTTACCGCAGTCGGCACTGAACAGAAGGGCCTACCAGGACATACCAAAGGACACCAAGGATAACATCTTACAACTCTACAGCCTCTCCACCCCATAAACCCATCTTCTGACCACTGTCTACCCGGCCCTACGGGCGACAGATCGACCGACTGACAGACCCGCAGCCCCATAAAGTCATTGCTGGGCTTCTTCAGGGCTGCTTAGCGGCTTAGTCGTGATGGGTTAAAGGGAATCGGGAAGGGGCTCGGGTACCACGCGCTTCGGATCTCGTGAGGGTGGGAAGACGTCATTTGGGAAGGGGGGGCACCATGATGGTTCGTCGAGTTTTTCTCTTTTATCTCCTTTCTCTGCGAGTTGCTGCTTTCAACAATGTGGTTTTATCCGAGTTTCCACTAGACGTACTACTTCTGAGGGTCATTCTGGTCATCTGACTACAGTTCGTGACGGTCATTTGCGAATTTGTAATGGTCAGAGTGGACATGTTTTCCTTCTGAAAACGGAGAAGCAGCAGGAGGGATGGTGGGTGGGAGGAGGCTGTTGTAAGTTCATTGGCTTCGCCTGAATAATTGCAGGTTCATTTGTTTTGCTTTTTTAAAGCCTCTGTGGGAGCGACATGCTCGTGCACTCAAAAATAAACACAGAGAGAGAGAGAGAGAGAGAGAGAGAGAGAGAGAGAGAGAGAGAGAGAGAGAGCATTGCCTGTCAGACAGTATACACTTCACCCTGAGATCACATTTATTGTCTTTCAATGTAATTCTAACTAAATACCAATTAATCTGTTGCTGGTTCCGGTTCGAAAGATAAGATTTCATGGTATACAGACCGATGCTGCCACATACTACCTCATGCTTTCATTTCTTACTGGGCAGCCATTGCTGGCACAGCACTACGATATCGCTTAACCTCTATGAATAAAGAATGATCCGTACCGAATTTGACGATGAATATAATAGTCATGTTAACGATTACACAGAAATGCTTATTTCCTTTATTCATCGTAGACCCAAAGTTTGATTTTGGTTTCTCTTATGAACGGTTGTTGGTACGTTGCTATTTTACTGTGGGTAAGTTTGTTATCTTACTGTTTGATTATTCGTGTCTTTCCAAGTGCCTCTCTCTCTCTCTCTCTCTCTCTCTCTCTCTCTCTCTCTCTCTCTCTCTCTCCCGTATTTGCTGGGTGTATTGACATTGCTCACTATCAACCAATGTCGCCCCCCTCTCCCTATTTGCTGGGTGTATTGACATTGCTCACTATTAACCAATGTTCTTTCTATTTCCACTATTGCAGTCAATTTTCAATCTCCATAAAAGCAAACAAACAAAAACAACACATTTGTCGGAGGCAAACGGGCAACCAAACTCAACAACAACTTGATTTATTCTCCTGTCTGCTTATCAGACCGCGGTCTCAAACAACAGTGACAACAAGAAATAACCAGCCCCAACAACAAAACTCCCTTACCGATGTTTACCCGCCTCCCTAGCACCACACTGATAACGGGATTTGTACCGGTAAGCCACGCGTTTCCCAACCCGCGGTCCTAATCCCTTCAACAGGGTCCTTCTCCAGCTCCTGAGAAACCCTCAAGGCAGCCTCCCGCAAAGATGAAGAGCCAGGCTTCCAAACACACGCCGAAACCTGGAGGCAGGCCGGACCAGGCAGCCACCGTGGGCCGACATCAAAGGAAGACAATACCAATCAGACGGCTGAAAGCGCCAAAGTCAACATGACGGCCACACGCCTTGTGGCGATCGTCTCTTGCTTTCCTCCACCTGGAAGTACCCTTCGGTCCACTGCCGCGGTCCTTTAAGTTGAAGGCCAACACCTTTTTGATGGACAGATCTGACTGCAGGGTAGGATCCTCTCTCCCCGCGCCGCAAAAGACATCCACCCGTGGGTGGACAGGTAAGGGCAGAGGGGTGTCGGTCAAGAGTCTCGCGAAGTCTCCCCTCCATCATTCTGCCACCCTCTTCTGTTCACCCGCCGCCTCCTCTGAGGTTATTAGCCCCGGAGGAAGGGCGGCACGAGAGCAAAAGGAGGGCGATGGAGACGTTGTTGAGGGCTCCGAAGGGAGCAATCTATCCTCACAATGTCCGAGGTGTTCTACGTCATCACTTGCAGCACTTTCGTCAGGAAACACTGACACGTCAAGCACGCGACTCCCCCTGCTTCTTGGCGAGCGCGAGCTCCAATCTGGGAGAGGAGGGATGGATTTGTCGGGTTTTTCATGCTGCCCCGTGTTTGTGTGGACAACGTCGCGAGGAATGGGAAACTTTTCGACCTTCAAAAGAAGAGGTCCAAGAGAGAAAACCAACCAACCAACCAACCAACCGGGTAGAGACGTGTCCCACCTTGTTTGGTTCTAATCGTTCAGAGGCGCCAACTTACAAGCGTCAGGCTCTCTTAACACCATATCGCCGCCGTTCCAATTGCAAGTTGTCGACGAGTTACTCCGAGTTTGAAAAAATACCGCGTAGAGTGTAGACCAGTCAGAGGATGTTTCTATTTATGGTGGACGGGAGGAAAGCGGGATGAGGTTGGGATGGTAAGAAGAGGGATGGAGGAGGAGGGAAAGGGTAGAAGAGCAGCATTTAACCGGGAAAGATTTCCTTATTGAATTCTAACCACTTTATGATGTCAATAATTGTATCAAAAACAAGCTAATCATAAAAGGGGCTGAACGGACTCTGGATTAACCATCGTGTGTGTGTGTGTGTGTGTGTGTGTGTTTGTGTGTGTGAGCGAGTGTTTGCGCGCGTGCGCGTCCGTGTTCATCATGTGTGTGTGCGTGCGGTTTGTGTCTGGCTACGCTATTAGTTCACTTCTGTGTACTGGCGCGAACTGGTGGGACCGTACACATATCCTTGCCTTGCTCCTTTTCCAGTGCTTCCTGCAACATCCGTGACAAACGCCTTTCTGCCACAATGTGTACAAACGGACGTTATCCGCTACAAAAATCCACAATGACCGCATAAAACAAACACACGAAACCGTCGTCCAATCTCAAAACGTTGCCGCACTCAACACCCTGATGAACGTAGTGAGGGGGGACAACACACACAGATGACCGTGGAAAGGCCATGTTTTGTATCGCATTGCATTCTCAATAATGTACGCCATGAAATCTGATTCATCCTCTTTTGTCCGTCGTATTAATATCGCAATAAATGCGTGTGTCGGCCCGGGAGTGTAGAACGCTAACTAGAGGTGGTTCCCGCCGTTTATGGTTTCATTAAAACACAGCAATAAACGAGCATATCAATATGAATATATTTGCTTTCCGTTTTTCGCTGTTTCTCTCTCTCTCTCTCTCTCTCTGTGAAAGAAAGAGAGAGAGAGTGAGAGAGAGAGAGAGAGAGAATAATGTATACACACGTTGTCCATGATTGCATGTAGTAATGGCATATTATGACATTGTGGACCCCGTTATGTGCGACAACAATATGTTAATATACGATCCGGTTTCCTCTCGGTGAACTGTATCCAAATATGCAGGTGTTTTCTCTCTCTCTCTCTCTCTCTCTCTCTCTCTCTCTCTCTGTGATTTGATTTAGGATTATTTCTGTGAAACAGAAATAAAATGTAAGAAAAATCAGTTTAATGATGGATTTGTCTACGGGCGTTTTCAAAGGATGCACAATGAATGTGAAAGTTTTATGAAGTGACCATCTTTGAAAATGAATCCTTTTGTCTGTCTGTTTCTTTTGGGGAAGAGGAGCCTAATTACTCCCCCCCCCCCCCCCCCCCCCCCCCCCCTTTTTTTTTTTTTTTTTTTTTTTTTTTAAAATCTTGTGTGTGTGTGTGTGTCTGTCTGAAAAGATGAAATTCGACCCCTTTTTTCGATCAGTCGCCAAGAACTTTACTGAATTCGACGAATGTAGGCATCCGACATAAATGTTGACATTCTACGAATGTAGGCATCCGACATAAATGTTGACATTCTAAGATGAGAGAGACAAAGATGAAAAAATCAAAATGTTTAAAGTAAGATGTTATTCGGCTTCTCTCTGTCTTTTTCCTTTCCCTTTTTTTTTTTTTTTTTTTTTGTGCCTTTTTATTCCAAATCCACCTCATTCTTCACATAAATCTGATAATAATTGTCTTTTCATGGCGGGAGGTTAAAAAATCTTATCTTGTTATGTTCAAGGATTACCTCTTTATTTTTTTTCTATGCTTTTCATGATTGACAAAGAGATCTACCTGATTTTTTTTTCACCCTCCATATGAATATTGATGGCTGGAGGTCGCGTGCTTGAGTGTGTCCAAATCGATCGTAACTCATCACATGCTTGATTTTGCCCAATCGAGGTATTTATTCGTCAAGCCAATGAATTTTCCATCTTTTGGGCAAATAAAATGGTTATCCTGTTAGTGAGGCGGGGCTGTTTGTTTCGTTACCAGAATGCTGTTTTGATAGTCGATGTCTTGTTGCTGCTCAGATCTTGCCCGTGCGTTTTGGTTGTTCGCACCTTTGTTTTGTCGTCAATGCCTGGTGTTGGTCATTGTGATGGACGGTGTGGGCGCGTTCGGTTTTGAGAGCCTGGATAAAGGGGCGCAATCTCACAGGCGAAGACTTCTGCTGTTCTTAAGCAAAAACTACACAAGCAGGCCCGACAAAACCGTGTGATCATGTTTGTTTCTGAGTTCATTTGTTTGTTCGTTCTTGATTGTTTAATAAAAAAAAAAAAGTCATGTGAACATGTGCTTAAATTTCGTTTGTAGTGTTGGTCACAAATGAATGCCTGCACCTTTATTCACAGCGTTGACTTATTGCGCGCGGATGCTTCGTTCCACAGTACACCGACTCATAACTCTCAGACAAATTCATGTCATAGTCCCATTGTATGCGTAAAACAGCAAAAGTACCACGCCAGTTTGTCCAGTTTTGCGATCCCCAAGGTCATGCACCCCGTAGGTCCCTTGATGTACATTTTCTGAAATGTTCGATTATGCATCAGGTCTTTTTTTCTGTTCTTTGTGCTTGCTTGCTGTTGTCTTTGGGTCGAGTACGTTATATTACTTATAACAGAACATACTTGCGTTTTTTTTTGGTTTTTTTTTTTTTTGTTCCTTTTTTTTTTTTTTGGGGGGGGGGGGGGGGGGGATTGATATACTGGCTACAAATGTAATTTCGCTTGGATATAATTATATTTGTCTGGGTTTCTTTTAGCTCAAAATTATATCTCTTGTACTTGAGTTATTCCACCTGCTGTGAACGTGTGGTAAGCTGTCAAAAAATATAACTTTGAATTTATGGATAGATTTTGTGCAAGAGAAATACGTATTCGAGCGTCAGAAAGTGTGTGTGTGTGTGTGTGTGTGTGTGTGTGTGTGTGTGTGTGTGCGTTCCTTCGATAACCATTCTTTTCACTGCTTCAACATCTGTTTTTCAACGCCGACGGCTATGTACTCACGTTGTGCAGCTTGTAGTACAGGCCACATGCGTTGCAGACGGGGTCGCCGTTGGGGTTGCGTCTCCACAGGGTGGTGGTGGTGGTGCTACAGTTAGCGCAGCTTGTGCCGGCCCTTCTGGCGGCGGACTGCGAATAGAGAGAAACAAACCTTGTTAGCTCCGCGCTTTCTATATAACCTCTGTGTGTGTGTGTGTGTGTGCTCAAAAGATCTAAACGCAAGAAGGGACGCAATACAGCTGGTAACTCTTACAGGCTCGCTTCAGTATTGACACGAGCGGAGCAGATACTCGACAAACTAGTGCTTGACAGTGTAGCCACCCTTGACTATTTTACAAAATAACACTCTTGCCAACGGTTTTTTGGGCTTTTCGTTTTTTTTTTCCTGTGACATGTTCCCCTCCTTTTCAACCTCCCTTCGCCGCCTCCCCGCTCTATCCCCCTTCCTCCCCCCCCCCCCCCCCCCCCTCCCGACTCCATCGCGTTTGAGAAAAGCGACCCAAGGTTGCAGGTAATATTATCACATAAGCGACCCCCGATCCCCCCCCCCCCCCCCCCCCCCCTTTTTTCCCGCGTATCGCATCCCTCCACTCCCCGTCTGTCCGTCTCTGTGCTTGGAGTGGTTGTAAATTTGGAGTCGGGGTTTGCAAGGGTCTGCAGAAGTCAGGGGGGAAAAGGGAATCGGTTACCTCAGAACAATGCAACGGGGCAGGGATGGAACCAGCCACACCTAAGACACAAGAAGCCGGAGCTTCCGGCGACCCTCCTCCCATCCCCCCAAACCCCACCCCCTCGGCTCGAATCTCGTCTGCCCCAGGTAAACAGGGCTTGGTTGCCGTGGCGACCGTAATCCTTAAAATGGCAACAATCCCCCGTCAAACTACCAGGTTGAGAGAGGGAAGGGAGAAGTGCTTTTTTTTTTTTCCCCTGTATTTCACTTTTCTTTTTAAACCAATGTTTCATGTTTTTTTTGTGTTTTTTTTTGCGTCACATTTGTCACGCGCTGGAGCTTTGGGCGAGACAAAAGGTAAGGGGGGGGGGGGGAGGATGGGGATGGGGGTTGGGGAGACTGAGCGCATCAGACTATATACAAACATGGCGGTCAAGACCCCCACCCACCCACTCCCCCGCGCGCACGCCCGTGCGTCCTGTGTCTGCCTGGCGGGCACAAAGAGCCATAAAGAGATGAATTATCCCCCCCCCCCCCCCCCCCCCCCACACACACACCCTATCCGCCACCAGTCCGCTCCGATGTGTATTCTCTTCTACCACCACGACGACTACTACTACTAAGTACTCTCCCTTGACGTAATGATCATATACCTCAAGGCCTTGATAAATGGATACAATGGCGGGCGAGAGAAGATGGGGAGTAGGGGGAAGGGCCAGGAGGGATGGGGGTGGGGAAAACGACCAAGAGCTGGGGCTGTCGGGAAACAGGGACGAAGATGATATGCGAGAAGAGGAGGAAAAGGGCAGGGGTGGGGGAGGGAGTGATGGGCAGACTTCAGACTTTTAACTGTCTCGAAAATCCACAACGGTCTAGACTCTAGACAAAACATGAGCGCGGATGATGAACGAAGTCCTCTTTGTCTGTCTGTCCGTCTCTCTCTCTCTCTCTCTCTCTCTCTCTCTCGCTCGCACGCGCGCGCGCGCGCGCACACACACACACACACACACACACACATACATACACACATACACACACTCATGCGCGACAGAGAGAAAGGGGCGGAGAGAAAGAATTTAAGAACCACGGTCAATATGAGCCAAACTGAATATTTCTTTTTTTTTATTTGTTAATCAACTTGGTGCTTTACGTCTTCCGTCAGTATGTTCGAACCGAGATACTTCCAACTGCTTGGACCAAATAAACTTCTCACAGACGTGAGCGTCTTCTCTATAATACGCACTCGAGTGTTTACCAATGGCATACCCCCGTCCGCCTTCCCGCATACCATCAGCTCCCCACCCATCCTACATCTAAACTCTGAATTTGAACACTGGCCGGTATCAAATCCCATTTTCTACGCCTGCCTTTTATATAAAAAAAGGAGTAAGAAACTGCACTAAGCTGTGATCTACTACTTATCTAGTAAGCTACTATTATATAGTCATTGTCTCTTATTCTGTTTAGGCTCCGAGGGAAAAGGCCATGATACGCGAATTAACAGTGAAACCCCACAACCTGGAGTCAGCCAAACGAGTCCTAGTAAGGTGCGTGTCTATGACCGTTAGAAACATGGACTACATTCAAAACCTGGGGGGGGGGGGGGGTGGGGGGGGGGGGGGGGGGGGGGGGGGGTTGTTAAATTCTACATGACCCAAATTTGGAGGCGCTGATAGAATTTTTCAAAGGATATTTTGCGCGCGCGCGCACACACACACACATAATACACACCCTCTCCATCCGTACTTCTCTCCCTTCTCCCATTTGTTTTCCCGCTTGCATGATATTGTGGGGTCCCCCAGTAGAAAAGGATGACGACCAGCAACTGCAGAGGGCAATTTAATGGAAGAACAGCTTTATTGTGCAAACAAAACTTTATCACTCACATTACAACAGCAGCAGCACAAAAACAGGATGAAGCGCGTGCGTCCTCTTGCCATCTCAGCCTCCCCTCCCTCCCTCCCTCCCTCCCTCCCTCTTTTCGCGTTTATTAGTGCGATTCATTCGAAAATTGTTGTTTGGATTATTATTGTTGTTTGGATTATTGCCGCTCTCTGTGTGTGCTTTTCCCAGAGAGAGAGAGAGAGAGAGAGGGAGACAGAGAGAGAGAGAGAGAGAGACAGAGAGAGGGGAGGGAGAGAGAGAGTCTGGAAGGTAATTTCATTTGAGAGAGAATCTGGAAAGGTAATTTCATTTTAGAGAGAAAGAGTCTGAAAAGGTAACTTCATCTGAGAGAGAGAGAGAGAGAGAGAGAGAGAGAGAGAGAGTGAGTCTGGAAAGGAAACTTCATTTGAGCGACATGGTGAGACAACATTTAAATTCAGCGAGTGGCAAGCGCCCGCGCGTGAAAAATTAAAAAAAAAAAAAACCCACAACAAAAAACAAAACCATGCGTGCATGTGCAAATAACTCCTCTCCTGTTTCACTCTTTTGATTTACTTTCTTTTCCAGATTCGCACGCAAGAGATGACTTCGTACAGTATAAAAAAAAAAAAACCCGCACTGTACATGCACCTTCGCATGCTTCGAACGTTCCAGATATAAACAACAGGAAGAACAAACAAAACACAACCACAGCTGAATAATTGTAATTTTCTCTCCATCACATATCACCACTTAATATGACTTTAAAGTACACACACACACACACACACAACGCAATCAGTCAAGACGGGCATAAAGAGAACACATCTGAATGCCTCGCCGCCCCACCTTCTTCCCCGCCCCGATCGCCCTCTCCCCCCCACCCCCCACCGACCCAGGAAATAAAAACCAAAAATAAAATAAGCAGAGAAAAAAAAAAAAAAAAAAATCAGAGACCAGCCAAATAATAAATACAGGTGTATCATTTCAAGAGAATGCAGCAGTGGAGGATGGATAGGATGGACAAGTAAAAGTTATTGAAAACAAGGAAGAGAAGTGAAAAGGGAGACATGGGTGGTGGTGTGTGTGTGTGTGTGGGGGGGGGGGGGGGGGGGGGGCGCAATAAGAAGTAGATGAGGCAGAAGACTGAACGCAAGAGGCTCTCTCTCTCTCTCTCTCTCTCTGTCTGCCCTGATTTTAAAACAGGAAAGAAGAGAGACTGGGGAGAGCAAGACGCAGTATCTCTCCTGTGCACCCGTCCCCCACTCTCTCCCCCCATCCCTGTCTCCCACTACCTCTCTAGGTTTGAAGAAGACAAGATGAGAGGTGGGGCTGAGAAAGAAGCAGTCTCTCCCACCCACCTAACCCCACTCGCACCTTTTCTCCCACCTCCCTCCCCGTCTGTCTCCCATTGCATCTCTGGATTTTAAAGAAGTATAAATAATGAGAGGTGGAGGTGAAAGAACTCTCTCCTTCCCTCTCTCTCTCTCTCTCTCTCTGGGCTTAAAGACACACAGACAGACAGACAGAGTGACAGACAGACAGAGTGACAGACAGACAGAGAGAGAGGGGAGAGGCTGGGTGGGTAGATAGGCTATATGTATCTCTCTCACCCCCCCCTCACTTAGGTTAAAAGAAAGAAGAAAGAAAAAAACAACACAACGAAGAAGAAAGAAAAAAACAACAACGAAGTTGAGGGAGGGAGGGAGGGGGAGAGGGGGGATAGGGAGGGGAGAAAGACGGAACTCACTCACACTCTCCGTCCCTCTCCCGGTTTAAAAGAGAGAGAGAGAGAAAGAAAAAGAAAGAAGCCCCCCCCCCCCCCCCCCTCCCCATGGACCTCGCCTACCCCAAGCCAGACAGGGGCCGGGTGGAGCAGGGAGGTGAGTGTCAGAGTACTCTGTCATTAGGCTCGGCTCACCCCGGCTAGGTTTTCAAGTCCTAGCGTCAGCTTGGCTACCCGCCTAAACCCCCCACCCCTACAGCCCCCCTCTCCCGTCCTCTCGTCCTCCCCATTCCTTCCTCTCAATCACTTTTCTATCCCCCTCCCTTCCCTTCTTCGTCCTACCACCGTCTTCCACCTCCTCCCCCATGGCCCCTGCCATCCTCCACCCGGCTGTGAGTGATTGTAGCTCTGTGTGTGTGTGTGTGCGTGCGCGCGCGCTGTATTGTATGTGTGTGTGTGTGTGTAGCTTTGTGCGCGCGCGCGCGTGTGTGTGTGTGTGGGCGAGCGGCGGCGTGTGTGTCTGTGTGTGTGCGGGGGGGTGGGGGGGGTGGGGGGGGGGTTGTATGCACGCGCGCGCGCACCTATGTCAGCAAGTATCTGCATCCCTGTGCGATGTCTATACTCGCGTCAACGGTAAAAGTCACTTGAACCAGGTCTTCATTTCCGAGTCTCTGTGTGATTTACTTAGCGACAAGTACAGGCTCTTTTCCTCCATTTCCAAGTCTCTGTGCAATTTACTTCAATGGACAGATTAATACACACACAAACACACGCACAGTTCTATTCTCTCCCCCCCCCCCCTCCCCTCACACAGACACGCACACACACACACAGTTTCATGCTCTTCTCCCTCCCCCTCTCTCTCTCTCTCTCTCTCTCTCACACACACACACACACACACACACACACACACACACACACACAGTCTCTACCCGTGTCTCCTGGTACTGGCCAGAACTCATATCACACTATAGTGTGTAGAAGGAGGGGCTTCTTCGATCTTCTATTGATTTGTGAAAGCTGAACACACTGTGCGATTTCCCAATGACGGTAACAAAAATGGAGGGGGGGGGGGGGGGGGGTAGAGAGGGACCATAGGGGGAGTGGTAAGTTTGAGAGATATTGGGAGAGGTAAATTAGAGAGAGAGAGAGAGAGAGAGTCTTCACATTCCATTTCTAACTGTCTGATGGAATTTGATACCGCATCAAGGCTTCATCATTGTCATTCTTTCGCAACATATCCCAGCACAGAGTTAAATAAGGGGCGCGCGCGCGCACACACACACACACATTTACTCGCTCATGAGAAGGGTATAAGGGAGAACGAAGACCTCAACCCAGGTCGCACAGACCCTGATCCTGATGTTCTGATCCGGATCCTCACCATAGCTTCGTCCCTGGGCCATGTTCAATCTTTCCACCAATTAAAAAAAAAAATCGATTCGACAATCTTCAAGAGACTTTGCTGAGGCTTCCTCAATCCACCCTTTGACCGGACGAAAGATATGAACAGTTACGTCTCTGATCGGGATGTGAACCAAACGTTCTTGGGGATCGTCCTTGTGTGTAAATACAACACTACCTCTTCGGCAAGGAAAAACCAGTCATAACAAATAATAGACAGATTCAATCAACTGCATGACTTCAACGACAAGATAATTACCTCAGGCCAGTTCAGTCAATCTTGTAAACATGATTTCCAACTACCTTTTTTACTTCAACGTGTTAACAATGAAACATCGTGTACTGCCCTGCCCCCCCCCCCCCCCCCCCCCCCCCCCCCCCCCCACCTCTTTTTACACGATAAAAAAATGGTGTAGCAACAACACGGGGACTGATTAGCACGTAAAAGACACGCTAATAATCTTCACCTACAAAACAATATACATGAACTGTACGTGTACAATCTGTCTATGCTGTTGTCTGGGTTTAATTCGATTTATTTATACAGGAAGCTTGAAACACCAACAGGCTATGCATTGGTACATTGGTGGTGAAGAATTTGCTGTTATGTTTGTTTGTTTTTCTTTTTCTTTCTTCCTCCACACTGTTCGCAGTAAGATATTTCAAACCCCCCCCCCCCCCCCCCCCCCCCCCCCCCCTTTCTTTCCTGCATGATTCGCGCAAGCCACGCAGTTAAAATGCCAGCATAATTACATACTGGGAAAGAAATTCTCTCCCTTCCTCTCTCTCACAACGACACAAAAACAAAACAAAACAAAAAACTACATCCGCTTCTGATCAATGCTGTCGGTAAATTTTCTTATTCTTTTTCTCGCGTGTTGTCACTTTTTTTTTCATTTTTTTACAAAATCGCTGTTTACTGCACAAACATGTAGACCATCCAAAGGCTGGGGTTTTATGCATGTATAAAAGAAAAGGGAAAAAAAAGTCTCTCTCTCTCTCTCTTTCTCTCTCTCTAAGTTCCACACTCCTACCCAAGTATATGAGCTACTGCATAACGATGTGCATGCAGTCAGTGGACCACGGAGTGAGCGAAAACTTTTTTGTGGGACAGTAGTGTAGAATGATAATAGCTAACGCCCCGTCGCAGAGAGTGGGCAGCGAGGGTGGGGTTAGGGGTGTGTTGTGTCACACAGTGTACTTCAGTCTAAACCCTCTAGCTCCCTCGCAGTCCGGTGGACAGATTCCGACAGGCCACAGTCTTAGAAAAACGAACGAACGAACAAACGCACACACACACATACATATACACTGTCATGTGCACATGTTTGAACAAAGTTTCCCCCCCTTTTTTTTTTTTTTTTTATTAATCACATTAAAAGCTACTTTAGACTCTAACTCCAGGGGATGGTCAGTAAACCTACCGTTAAAACTGGTAGCGTCACTTGTGTTAGAAGGTTCAAAATGTAGACAAAGTAAGTGTTTACGCTTCCACTCACACCCCCTTACAGGGTCATTGATTCAGTTAACTTGCCTAGCAGGTTTTAGAGGTGTCAGTTGGGGGAGTGCAGTGCAAGTAAAGCGTGATTTTGGCTTGACTGCAATCAAAAGCATGATTTTGGCTTGACTGCAAGAAAAGCGTGATTTTCGCCTGTGATAGGATACAGTGCTCACTGGCTGGCTCAGACAGCAGTCGCTGTCAGTAGAGGTGTTCGAGAGAGAGAGACTGGCCTCAACTGTGCTAACATTTTAAAGGCTGTACGGGAGTCATCCTCACCTCTGTAGTAAAAAGTTTAATTGTAAAATAAGGCATTAAATTGGCAGTATAGGCCTAAACGTGACAACGAAAAGGTAAGCATAAAAACCCATACGTTTCTTGATGATTTTGGAAGTGTATGCTAATCTTTCATGAAATGTTGGGATGAGAAAAAGTGGTGAACGAAATTTTTGAAGAAATTATTGAAACGTTGTAAATTCTTTTACAAAAAAAGGATTAAGATACATAAGAACTCCAAAGGGAAACTCTCTCCTAATAAGACGAAAGGTTGAATGCGGGAGATTGTGTAAGACTGCGAGTGAAAGTGGAGTTAAGGAAATTTTATTTGTATGACAGTAGCATTTTCTCTCTTGTGTCTGTCACTCCAGTGGTAACTCACCCCCTTGTAACACACACACACACACACACACACACACACACACACACACGCAAGCAAGCCGGAAATTATATCAATTGCAGATCTAAGATGTTTTTGTTTTAAAGGAGTTTGCTATATTCACTCTTAACATGTGCGTATGTGCTGGCGTTTTCCTTTAAACGGTTTGGGGTTGGGTTTGGAATATCAGATTTAGAGAAAGAAAAAGACGGAATGGCGTGGGGGTGGGGTGGAGAGAGAGAGAGAGGGGGGGGGGGGGGGGGGGGGGGCAGGAGAGGTAGTTTAGGCAACGCAAAGGTATGATCCTTAAGAGTAGTACACCTGTACAATACAGCTCATCTAGTTTAGGAAGAACAGACTCGTAAAACCAGCGATTCCATACCATAAGCAGTACTATCCTCTCCCTCTCCCTCTCCTCTCTCTCTCTCTCTCTCTCTCTCACCACACACACACACACCCAAGCACCACCAGCCAGGTAATTAGGAGCAGTCTGCTAATGATCTGACCAACCTGGGCAGGTACGGAGGAAGTTGGGGAGAGAGAAGGGAAGGGAGAGAGGCGGACAAAATGGTGAGACGGGGAGGAGAGGGAGTGGGAGAGAGGGCAAGTGTAGGGTACAGACACGTTGATGGGGTTATGGTTATGGGTGTGTGGAATGGAGAGGTGTGGGAGGGGGGGGGGGGGGGGGAGGGATGATTGCAGTAAGTGGGTAGGCTAGTGACTTACTGGTTACAGTCTCACCACTAACAGATGAGTTACGTCTCCGAGTGAATAGGGGTTTGTCTTGTCTGGCGTAGGTGTACGGTGTGTGTGTGGTGTACGGAAGGAAGGAAGAGAGGTGGTGGTGGTAAAAGGGCGGGATAGGTGTGTGGGGGGTGGGGGGGAGTGGTAAAGGGTAAATGAGTGGAGAAGGGGACAGGGTAACGTTTTACAGAGTCGTTTGGAATTTGTTCATGGTGTTCTAGACCTGGCCTTCGTTATGTCTTGTCTCAATTAAATGCTCCTTCCACCTCTCTCTGTCTGGGATCAAGTAGGACACCAGGTTATTAGCCTATGTAGGTAGGTGTTTAAGCAGCTAAACGGTCTGCGTACCTGTGTGTGTGTGTGTGTGTGTGTGTGTGTGTGTGTGTGTGTGCCCGCGCGCAGGTAGGCAGCCGAGGGTGTGAATATGTAATGAACGATGGATATAGAAGAGATGGATGGTATGTCAGTGTATGTATACGTCTGCAGGCATGAAAGTATGTATGTGGATATATCTGCAAGTGTGTAGTTGTGCGTGTATGTATCCGAGCGTGCGTTCGCTCGTGCGAGAACGTGCGTGTGGGTTTGAATGTATGCGACAGAGTTCACAGCACCCAGATTAATATGAGCAGGAAACCGCAGGAAGAAAGGGAAAATCCTGTAAGCGTAATGCAGGGCTTCAGTTCCTCTACAAGAGAAACGCAGCGTGCGAGGAAAGAAAGCACCTAACATCAGCCGTTTCGCCATGAGACCCGGATGTTGACCTCTTGCTTTTCAATGCGCTACACTCCCACGTGAACAGCAGTATAATACTTCCCTATATTATGATAATAATGAGAAAATAACAATCCTGTTTTTTTCCCCCATTTTCTTTTCTTTTACCAATCTGTTATATACGCGACTGCAATTACAAAATAATAGACACTCCCACCCACTCACATAATGACAATAACTGGAAAGACTGTAGGCGGAACTCCCGCCCACATCCCCCCCCCCCCCCAACAACCCCCCCCTCCCCCCCCCCCCCCCCCCCCCCCCCCCCCTCCGCAATGCTAATGGACCGGATTTCAGAGCAATACCTATCGATTGTTCCATCTGACTGACCGCTTGTCCGCCCATGGCCTATCGTCCCACCGCCGGCCGATAACAACGATGATACTGTGACAGCTGTGTCGACGACAACCCGGGGACCGTCCAGTTTACTGTCAACCTCAGCATCCTTCTCCATCTATATATAATACTGGCTGCTGTGATTCGGACACCAGGCCGGGTCAGCCCCCCCTCCTGGGGCGGGTTCATCCGAGGGAGGAAGATGGATGTCTGTTATGGACTCGTCTCGGACACCGCCGCCGCTCTTGTGCGTCGTCAACTGCTGTTCGGTGGCTGGCTGAGTGTTTTTGGTCCCCACCCCCAGCCCTATGCCTCGCGTTCCGCTCCAACGCACGGGGACCCGTTCCGCTCAGATGGGCGCGGTGTTGGTTGGTTGGTTGACGTTCAGGTTTAACGTCCAAACTCCCACGTCTGAAGTGTTAGGGCCACATCGTTTGGTTAGGGAGAGCGGGGGCTTGGTGTGTAAGAGGGAGTGGAGTAAACGGAGGAGATCTCGGGGGAACTTTTTTTTTTGGTGGGGGGGTGGGGGGTGGGGGGAAAGGGACTGCCTCGTTCGCTGCCCATCTTTGTAAGTTGTCGTTCTGACTTATTTGGAAAGTGTGTTGCTCAGAATAGGTGTCGAAGACCACGTGTGCCTAACGGCAGGCCAACAATGCACAGTCGTTTTGACTGGTTACAAAAAGAAATCGCCCTGTAGAAATGAACTTCTCTTGTGGAGGAGCTGAAACGAAACAGCAGTTGGCATAAAAAAAAATAATCACTAGCACGAATACCTGCATTTGAAACAGAAGTAATGTTCCTGTGTATGCGAGCGTTGTGTGTGTATGCGAGCGTGCGTGTGTGTGCGTGTGCGCGCGTGCGTGTGTGTTTGTGGACGGGGAGGGGGGGGGGGGGGGGGGGGAGAGAGAGAGAGAGAGGCCGAAGTATTGGGAAAGATGACCTAATACCACCTTCCCACTATTGGCACCGTTATCGCAAACACGCAGGCTGCTAGCTGGTTCCTCAATATCCTGAGACCGTAACCTACTTGTGTTTTTACACAACGCTGGCCTGTTATAGGATGTTCATGTCGGGTTATGCTGTACATCTCGGTCCCATCTGTGGTACGATGCTTGCATCATCTTTTTCACATCCGGCCACAAAAGGGTCTACGGGAGAGCGCAGACATCACAGTGGAACAGATCCTCGATCCGTTTCTCCGATCCTCATCCTGCATCTGCATCAGGGATCCACGCCCAAAATTCCACGGCGTCGTCCTTGCGACATCCTTCCGTATTCCCCCCAAGTTTTTGTTAGAATCGCTTGGGCTCGTTTTTGTGTAATATTGCATAAACCTTTTTTTTTTTTTTTTTCAATTTCCTGCTCCGATTCAATGAGGATAACATAGGGCCAGATCTTAAACTGATTACGAAAGCGACATATACCACAATGGGATCGAGTCGTACAGCATATGCTGACATGAACATTATATATGCTGACATGAACATTATACAGACGCGGAAAAGAAAAACGGAGTAATAAACCAGATATGGGTAGGAAAACAGAGCTTGAAATAATGGATAAGCAACCCCATAGCAAGTGCCCGCTGTCCAAGAATTGCTTACCCTTTTAAAGAGCTCCTGTGGCTTCCAGCTGACGAAAGAATAAGATACAAGACCTCCTGGTTCTTGTTTTCAAACCACTACTGGAACTGCGCCTCAACAACTTTCTGACCCGAACATCTTGTGTTCCATCAGTCTCTTTTCGTTACAATGCTGACGACACGGTTTTTCTACATACCCCAAAACAACAAAGCATGGGAAGATTTGGATGGGTGGGGGTATCTGTTTTCTTTTTCTTTTTGCCCCCCCCCCCCCCCCCCCCCCCCCCCACACACACACACACACACACACTTTCTTTTTTTTTTTTTTTTTTTGCTGCTGCACAAATCCCGGAGTTCATTTTGCCCGTCTTGGCCCGCACCAGCCCGTCACTCTAATCCTCTCATCCTTGAAAACAAATCTAAAGAACATTTTTTTTTTTTTTTTTTTTTTTTTGTCGAGCAGTCTTTTGTTTCCAGATGACCTCGTTTACGTGCTTGTCTGTGGTCCTGTTGAGGTGTGCGCGTGCGTGCTTGAGTGCGTGTGCGCGCTTGCGTGTGTATGTCTGAAAAAGAGGGATGTTCGTATACATGCGTGCATTTAAGTACTGCAAAGCTCTTTGAGAGTTTAGAAGGCGACATATAATTCTCCTAGCATTGTTATCGTTGTTATTAACCAAACAAAGGAGGCTGTGGCGACGCACGTATTTTATTTCGTTTTCCGCTGCTGTTATTATTATTGGCCAATCAGGCCTGCATGACGGGTCATCCCGGCACATCGTTTTGGAAAGCAAGTTGATGCCACTTAAGCCCCGGCCTCCGGTGGCCATTATTTTTCATTCACCAGTTTTAAAAAAAAGGTCGCGACCCTTTTGGGGGAGGGAACACACGACATCACAATAAGAGCCATCACCTCGGTAGACAAAATGGCCGGTGCTATATTTTATTTGTCTCCCGAACGGATGAAAAGGCTCGGGACACGTAGAAAGGCGTTTTAAAACGTTCCCCAACCTGTTGCAATCAGCACACCCACCCCCTGTCCCAGCTCGCCCCAGGTAGCCCCAGGGTCGGGCGTCTGCCCATGCGCGAAATAAGCGCCCCTCCCCCCTTTCCCGTCCCAGCCGACGGTTGACGTGAGCTGCGACACGGGGCACGCACGTGCATCGCGCATAGAGATGTTACTACGCGTGCGCCAAAGGGTGTCTTCTTCACAAGCTGCTGCCACCGTGTGTGTGTGTGTGTGTGTGTGAGAGAGAGAGAGAGTGAGAGAGAGTGTGGGTGGGGAAAGGGGTTAAGAGAAGGGGGAAGGAGAAGCGGACAGAAGTGGTATGTAAAGAGTGTGTGTGTGTTGGGGGGGGGGGGGTGAGGTAGGTGGGGTTAGAAAAGCTCAGTTGACTGCGGTGTGGGAGGAACCATGGCGCTGTTCTTGAGGGACCGGAAACGTCCAGGCAGGCCATGAAGTCGCCGTGTTCGACCAGTTTATTACTTCTATGAGGGGCATGAGCGCTGCTTGGCCCCAGGCGGGTATGTTCTTAATGAAGTTTGTAACCCTCCATCCCCACCTCCACCCCCACCCCCATCCACCTCCCCAACACTCCCTGCACTTCTACACACACACACACACACACTCTCTCTCTCTTTTTCGCCCATCTTTTTATATTATGAATGTGATTGCTGTGTTAAACAACAACAACAACAATAATAATAATAATGGATCAAATTACACTTTACAAGTGCTCTCTCTCTCTCTCTCTCTCTCTCTCTCTCTCTCTCTCTCTGTCCGAATCGACAGTGTCTGCTTGGCCGATCCACGTGCGTCCAAGTGATGATTTTTTCCTCACCTTCTATAGCATACCTTTTGCACTTATTTTCGGGTTTTGTTTTATCTTTTGTTTTTGTCGTTTTTACAAGCGTGCAAAGTTCCTTGGACGTGAGCTTAACATACCAACTCGCATAGTTTTGTCCACTACACGCATTGAATGAGTTAAAATTCACACTTAGGTTTATAAAACAAAACAAAAACAAAAAAAATAAACAAAAACAAACAAACAAAAAAAAAACCGGAAAACAGACTGTAAAAAGACGAGAAAAAGAATGAAATGAAGAAAATATGGAGAAAAATGCGACTGATAAGAAGTCAAAAAGAAATGGAAAAAATAGACGAAGTCATTCCTCTCGAGATACAGACAAAGATCGAAATTAAAGGGGAAAACGCTGATCAATTTTAGAAGAATACTTCATTCAATTCAGAAAAGTTGCTGTGCAAACTATGTTTTCTGTTCCTTTTCCGATTAACAAAAAAAAAAAGAAAAGTTTTCCCTTTATATTGGGTTTAGACAATGCTTCCTTCCGTTAGCTTTGACTGCTAAGGATTACGTCTCTGTAGGTTTTAGGTCGATTTCTTCCCCCCCCCCCCCCCCCCCCCCCACCCCACACACACACACACACACACACACACTCCTTCTCTTTGCTGTTGCTGTGTTTTCATTTTGCTTCCAGTATTTTTATCGTTTCTTTTGTTTTCCTTTTCGCATTATTTTTCTCTCGTCTGTCCTGCATTCATTTTTCAACGTTATGACAGATATATGTTGTAAATCTAGTCCCTGGTCCACAACCCTCTGTCCTCAGCATGTTTCTATAAGAATGAAGTCAATGAACAGGTCAATAGAAGGAAGGGGGCGGTTGGGGGGGGGGGGGGGGGGGGGGGGGATCGAGAGTCCAACTGCTGCCAGAGCAGTAACGAGCCAAATGACGCCTCGTGACACGGCACTTAAACTGCTCCTTCTCTCGCCCCGATATGAGGCCCCCCGAGAGCGCCCCCGACTCCCACACCACCTGGGCACGTGACCCTTCCCAGATGTCCCCGCCACCGGAAGCCTCCGTGTGACGCGCGGTAAGTGACGTGTTTATGAGGGGCCCCCCCAAAAAAACAGCTGGAACGCAGCGGCGGTCAGATGGAGCACCGGGTCGCTCTGGGAGACGATTTCGGGGTGGGATGACACCTCATAGATAACCGTCTGAGCCACCGCCTCGCGAGAAGGCGAGGACAGCCATCCTGATAGCATCGATCTCGGCCGTTTGTGGCTCATGAGGATCGTGAGAGGGGAGAAATAAGAGCAATGAAATCAGAGGAGGAGGAGGAATAGGTTCACTACGGAGGGAGATGGTGGAAAGTGGGAGAAAGGGTTAATGACGAGTGGAAAAAGGTATGTGTGTGTGCGTGTGAAAGCTTTGGAAACTTGGCAAACGAAGCGACTGTGGGAAAAGAGCGGGGATGGAACGTGGGTGTGTGGATATCTGTGTGTGGGGAGGGGCAGGTGAAGAAGAGTCTGAGGTGGGGATGGGGATGTCTGGAAAGTTCAGAAATCCGTCTTGCATCTTTCTCAGAACAAAATGACACACAGAGAGAGAAAGATAAGAGAGAGAGAGCGCGTGCGCACGAGAGGGGGGAGTGGGGTGAGGTAGTAGACAGAGTTGAGTGTGGAGAGGGAATGAGGATCGAGAGAAGCAGGCGCAGGCGGAGGGGGGGGGGGGGGGGGGGGAGTGAACAGAGAGAAAGAGAGAGCAGGAGAAAAGGGTAACAGAAAGCACAGGGAGGGGTAACAGAAAGAGACAGGGATAGAGGAAGCAGATAAACGTCCACGAGCTCGCCGCTTAATCCCAACCTATAATGAACCCACCCAGCTAAAAACCATACATAGCAGGAGGATACTTTCCGCATCACGAGAAAAGCCGCCCCCCCCCCCCCCCCCCCTCCCCCTCTCCTTACTCCGTCACTCTTTAATCAAAAAAACCGGGGTCGCGCCAGGCTTGTCATCTTACTCCTTTTCTCCAAATAGCTGCACAATCGTGCACGCCAACTCATTAAAGAAAAAATAAAGTAGAGATGAGGAACCTTCCCACCCCTTCCACCCCCCTTCCACCAAACCAACCCCTACACAAAACAAAACAACAACAAAAAAAAAAACCGACTTTGCGCAAGACCGGAAAGTGACGGCGCCAGGGTGACCCGAGGGAAGGTAAGATAGGAGGGGGATGGATGCGGGCGGGAGGGGGAGGGACGAGAGAGAGAGGAAAGGAGGAGGAAAGAGGGGGAGGGGTCGAATCCCCCCCCCTCTCCCCCCCCCCTCCCAAATGACGGCAGTTCAGCTATTGACCGCTAATGTCAGGAAGCGGAGTCTTTGAATTAATACCGTGGCCCTCCCTTTGAAGTGACGTGTCTTGGACTCGGGCATGCATGTCGATCACCGAGGGAAGCGTGGGGGGGGGGGGGGGGGGGGGGCATGGGGGTGACAATTTCTGCATGGATGCTGGCAATGATTGGAGGAGGGGTGGGGGATGGGATGGAGGGTTGAAAGGTGAAGTCGAAGAGGGGAAGAGAGAGAGAGAGAGAGAGAAGCAGGATTAGGGCGGTAGGAGTGGATGAAAAAGGCAGATGGCGGAGAGGCATAGACATGGATGTTGAGGGGGTGACGGTGGAAAGAGAGAGAGAGTTTGGATGCATTCTGGTGATATGATTTTGCGGTCGCAGCTTTATTTTTCATGTTAACACACACACACACACACACACACACACACACACACCCAACCCCGTCTCTCTCCCCCCCCTCCCTCCTCCCCCACCCCGTCATTTGGGAGACAACGTGTGTTTAGGATAAACTTCATATACTAAAACCTTTTCATCATACGTTGCTCAATAATTATCTTTCCCAGTTTTCTATTATTTCTCTTTTAATTGTTGTTGTTCTACTGTCCTTGTACTGTTTTTCTATGTAGCTTCTTCTGATCCGAAGTCAAAATACCCGATATCTTGACTGCAGTTTGTCGGTCGTTTGTGCTCATTTTTCTTACATTTTTTTCCTCTGTTTCTGTTTCCCGTTCTTTCGGAAACAATCAGCCGTCTTTGAAAGCCCCCCCCCCCCTCTCTCTCTCTCTCTCTCTCTCTCTCTCTCTCTCTCTCTCTCTCTCTCTCTCTCTCACACACACACACATTCATTTAGATTAGAGACAAAGGGAACTGACGGGCACAGAAAACCAAAAAATACACACACGAAAAACGCCATTGACCGTTTAACCAAACAAACCCGAAATAACAGTCTCCCCCCACCCCACCCCTCACCAAACCCCTTCCCCATCCTTCTCTCGTGCACTTCTCTCTCTACTCTCCTCCTGTTCCTTCCTCTCCGAAGCGATCCAAGTCGAACCCACAACCACACGCTCTCTCTCCCTTGTCACCCCCCCCCCCCCCCCCCCCCCCCCCACACACACACACACACACACACGCACATTCCCCGTCCATCCTCATCGGCACTAGCAGACTTCCCCCCATCCCTGTTGCCAGGAACTGTCCCCCCTCTCGGACTAAGCCCCGCCCTCCTCGCGTGCTCTCGTAGCATCCAGACGCTGATCGATTTTCGTTTTTCTCTCCGTCTCTCTCTCTCTCTCTCTCTGTGCCCTAGTCACTTTCTCTGGAACCGCAGCAGAAAGGACTCGCCACAAAGTCTGCGGCCGGGTTTTGTGGTGCCTGTGGTTTCGCAAACGAATGGTAAGAAAGGCAAAATAAGAGTTAGAATGTAAGCACTATAGACAAATAAGCATTCGGAGCAAACGAATGTCAATTATAACAATAGTAGAAGTAGTAACTGTAGCAGCAGCAGCAACAGCAATAGTAGTAATACTACCATTTCTACTGATTATGATGATAATGATGATCATCATAACAATATAATAACTGTAATAATGAATAATTTACGAAATAAATAAACTAGGCGTTTAACAAAACACATTAATATAAAAAAACACACTTTAATGTTAGAAAAGCTGAAAAAACATGCCTCCCACATACGAACACACACGCATATGCGCACGCACACACACAAGCGCGCATGCACGCACGCGCAAACACACGAAAAGATCCAAATCAGGTACGTGCTCCAAATTACAGAATAGTAGTGGTAAAAGTAATTGTAGTAGTAGCCTATCATAAATATGGATGTATTTCTAGACGATCAGGTTTCGCGCATAATCCGGTCGTGAAGCATTACAAGCATGTAACATACGTCTCATCACTTCCACGTTTCCGTGTCCGTCTCTCTCTCTCCCTCTCTCTCTCACATCATCAATCATCATCATCATCATCCCCATCTCCTCGCATCATTCTCATCTCCCTCGCATCTTCACCACTGGGGTTCCCGCTTCTCTTGGAAGTGGGGAAGCGTAACAGGTGATCTGTCGACAGACGGGTTTGATAACGCTTCCAGATTTTCAGGACAGAGGTTAAGAGTGGAAGCTTACTTCAGTATGAGCTCTATCCCTTTTTTTTTTTTCTTTCTTTTTTTTTTTATTCAATAATGTTATATAAAAGAAAAGCAGTCTTGCTCGTCGAGGCATTAGGTCATGTTTTGAATATTTATTTATGTATACGTTTCATTTGGCGCGCGCGTATGTGTGTGTGTGTGTGTTCGCGTGCGCGCGCGCGTATACACACGCGCGTTTTCGTGTGTTCGGATTTTGTAAGCGTACGAGCAGCCGCCGAATACGCACACACGTGGTGCTGTGTACCTTCAAAAGCGTGAAACCGTGAGCGTGTGTGCGCGCGCTTACCGATCGCCCCCTCCCCCCACCTGCTGCCTCCCCCCACGCTCGCCCCCCTTTCCTCCCACCACCTCTCTCTCTCTCTCTCTCTCTCTCTCTCTCTCTCTCTCTCTGGGCCAATCCAATTACATTTCGTAGCCAATGCCATCGACACCGACTGTGCAGGGTGATATCACACCGGTGTCTCTTCAACGGACTCAGCGGTCTGATCATCATGAATGGACACACACACACACACACAAATGACACACACACACACACACACACACACCATCCTCTCGCCCTCCATGCCCTCCCTCATTATCCCACAACAACTTAACGTTGGAAAGCATTATCGGAAAAATCGCTCCTCCCTTGTCTCCGTAATCCCATCCGTCCCCGAGGACTTCGCGCGCGTCCGTGGCAACGACATCCGACCTCACGGGTCGACCCGCACGTGCAATGATACTTTTCTCCTGCCCGGTCGCCTTAGACTCTTTGCGCGGTGGTGACCGACGGGAAAAATAGTTGCTCCCATGTAGTTTTTGACCCTCCAGAATATTTCGAAAGAAACGGAAGGAGAGAGAGATAAGGGTTCATTCATAAAGTCATTCCCCCTATAGCCCCCGTCCACCTCCCCCTTCCCTTTTTTTTTTTTTTTCGAAACATTATAGATGCTGACTCTATATTTCAATCTTTGATTTTCGGGGGTCCAATTCCAAACCAACATTCGTAAGTCGAAAATGAACAGGTAAAGAGCAGAATATGATAACATTCACGCAGTCACTAAGTCAGCCATTCACTCACAGAGAGAGAGAGAGAGAGAGTCCCATGGTGTTGATTGTCCCATTGTCTTCTTACTTTCTTCTGCTTGCTTTAAAGTTGGAAACGGGGTCATTACGACCTCAACCACTCCCAGTTTTTTTTTTTTTTCCCACAGAACAAGAACGGAAGTAAAAGCACACACAAAAATCCTTGCTGGGCATGGGGCTGAAATTAATGAAAGTAAGTTGACTGAAACAGTCTAAGGTTCAGGAAAACAACCTTTCGTTATAGAATTCGTGAGACGGATTTCAACATGCTCTCTGCTCTTCAGTTTTGTAGCGAAGACAAGTTTCTTGAGAAATAACGCGCAGTGTGTTCAACGTTTGCTACGTGGATCGCCGATTCTCCGTTTGCTGACAAGAGATAACGTAATTCTTGTGAAGCGGTTTACTATACTGAATCAATTTATGCATTAGAAAGTTCCCTCATGTTTTGTTCTTTTTTGTAAAGATTTCTTCAAAATGGTTCACAACGGGCTTGGTTTGAAGCCAGAATCTGCCTGGAAGGTAATGAGAATTTCAGCTCTGGAATGGACTCCAGCGGGTGTGTTCAGCACCGATGTCTGCCTGTTGGACCTTCGTTGTGTTGTTGCATTCAAACACATGAATGACCATCTTTTCTTTTTTTCTGTGTGCTCTGTGCTAGCATTTTTGCTGGGTGATTGGGAGTCATTTGGAGTTATGAGCGTGTAATTATTTCATTGTGGGAGCAAGAAATACCCTACTTATTTTAGTATTTAAAACACACACACACACTAGTTTCCAATGAATTGAGCAGGATGGCGTAAAAAAAGAAAAGGTCAAAATGTCCAATGTTTCGGTTACGACAAACCATGGTAATGTCCTGTTTGGTTGTTAGAACCACGGAACCATACAGCTGTTGTTGTTTTGCCTTTCAAACCAAAACTTCCTGTTCTGTTGGAAACACAGACGACCAAATTCAATTTTTAAGTATTTGATTTGTTTCACACACACACACACACACACACGCACGCACGCACGCGCATGCACACACGCGCGCGCACACACACACACACACACACACTCGCACGCACGCGCGCGCGCACACACACACGCACACACACACACACACACACACACACACACACACACACACACGCACACACACACACACACACACACACACACACACACTATTTCAGTGGTCTTGATTTCTTCAGTGTGTCTTTCATTTTAATGTAAACAAGTTCTATCGATATTTATGCTGATAATAAATAAAGAAAGAAAACAATTCTGGATGACCCGAGCTACAACACATAAATCATAACGTTAGACTCGAAACATGCTAAAAATAAGATATGGACGCGAGTGAGAAAGAAGCAGCATGAAGAGCGCCAAACAATCGATTAATAAACCAATATAAAGGAAAGAAAATAAAGAGCCAACTTGAGAATGAGAATGAAGCATGACACAAAAAGACTTTGGTTCATTTCAGAAGGCAGTTGTCGGCTTCGGTTTATTTGAGAAGGCAGATGCCGCTTTCTTGTTCAGCCGCATATGCTAGTGATGAATCCTTGTGGGTGTTTTATCATCATTACTATCATATCCTGAGCGTTATTATATCATCATTGTTATTACTATAATCATCTTAAAATGCCCCTGAATTCAGATCACCTGAACCGAGTTGATAAAAAACGCATTCATTTGAACTCCACGCGGAAGGTTTGCCGAAGAAGTGGGAACGGAGCGGGAGTTGGTGTGGGGTTGGGAGTTTGGGGAGGACGCAAAATGAGGCGGAGAGGAGGGGGGGGGGGGAGGGGAGAAAAGCCAGGGGGGGGGGGGGAGGAGAAAAGCAGAAGGGGGGGGGGGGGGGGGGGGGGGGGGGTCGTTCTGACCAGTCCTAGCTTCAGACAGATCGGAACGTCATCAGAGCTAAACGCCAATTCGTCACCGGAGACACCTGCCGCACGTCAATTGCGTCAAGTTGTAAGGTATCACCATATCGTTAGAAACAAAACCAGAGAGAGAGAGAGAGAGCGCGCATCAGCTGGTGGGGGGGGGGGGGGGGGGGGGCAGAAAGGGAGGAGGGAGACGGAGGCAGCAGCAGACGCATGAAGCGGACCCAGGGGCAGAGGGTGGTGAAGGAGTGGGGGTGGGGTGGGGCGGAGGTCGACAAAACCTATTTTGTTGATTGAATGTGACCGATGCCGCCCCAGGGAGTCGTGCGGATCGTCACCACCAACGCGCGGATCGAGTTTGAAGGGGGGGGGGGGGGGGGGGGGGGGGGGGGGTGTAATTGTTTTGCTGCGAGGTTGCGGAACTAGAGAGAGAGAGAGGGGGAGGTGAAAAGAACCCGACAGAGGGGGTGAGGGAGATAACGAGAGAGAGTGCGCGCGCGCGCGCGCGAGTGTGCTTGGCATCTGGCAAAAATGTCTCCCCCCCCCCCCCCCCCCCCCCCCCCCCCCCCCCCCCAAAACCCATCTTTCCCACCTACCCATTCCACACCCTCAAATATATACCTCTCTTCCCAACACAAAACACCTTAACCTTTCACCCAAGTAATTTCTCCATCTGTTGTTCATTTTTTCCCCCATCGTTGTTTTTTGTTTCCATGACCCCAAACTGAAGCCCTGCCCGCAGCAGCAGCAGCAGTAAGCAGTTACATGGGAGGCATCGGATTCATTTGCAATGCAATGCCATGTTTGCCTTTCTCGTGCCGTGGGGAGTTTTACATGCGTGGGGCAACGGCGGGGCATGGGTTGCGTTTGAAAATAATACTACTGCCCGTGGAAGAAAGCGAAAGCAAAGGGGGAAAAAATTGGAACAAAACATAGGCAGAAAAGGAAACGACTTTGGGGTATTGGAAACAACACACAGGGCTAACGGAAAGAAAGAAATAGCAACAACCACAAAAAAACAAAGATCCCCCCCCCCCCCCCCCCCCCCCAAAAAAAAAAAAAAAAAAAAAAAGGAAAAGGGAATCAAAGAAGGAAAGGGAAAAAGAGGAGAGGAGATTGGGGGTGGGATATTACAAGCAAAAGAGGAAGGAACGGAACAGCAGGACTGGAAAACGGGTGGGAGTGAGAGGGGGAGACACACACACAAAAAAAAAAAAAAAAAAAAAAAACCCCAAAGCAAAAAAACTTTTCAAAGACTGAAAGCTACAGACCTGCAAAAAGATAAACTGAGAAAAAAACTTAGAAAAAGCATCTTCAAAACTTGATATTTAATTCCAATCAAAAACAAATTAATTCCTGTAGTATTATCAATCATTTGGTCTCAAATGACAATGACAGAAAGAATGAATTCTATATTTGCGGTCAGAATATGGAACACCACATACCATTTTTTGAGTATTCGGGGAAAAAAAAAAAATCAGCAACAGTTTTTTTTCTTGCACTTCGTGGCTTTTCGCCCCACCCTCTTCATGGCCCTTTTTTTGTTGTAAGATTCCATTCACACAAACACAACGTGTACATAAAAGTTGTGCATTCCATTATTTTACCGTGGTTATACAGTCCATGCTGTGAAGTCAGGGAGGAATACAACACAGTAGCAATGGTGTCTCTGAACCAGCATATTTCCGTTTAAAAACAAAAATGCATTTTCCCCTAAAAAAAAACAAAAAACTATCGTCTTTACCGAACCGAAGGGTCAGTATGGAGAAGAATGTCCCAAGTATGTACCGCCAGTCAAGTTCGTTTCCCCCATGCATTCTAAGAATAGCATCGTCCTCTGGTCCAAAGAAACGATGGGCTTTTCCACTCTACCCCCAGCTTACCAGACAGTCTTTTTTTTTTTCTTTCTTAATTTTGTTGTTGTTGTGTTGCTGTTGTTTTAAAGGCAGGTGCTGTTGTTTTAAAGGCAGGCGAAGGTAAACCGCATCGCTGCTAATATACCCGTCTACAAGTGGATAATGGCCTGCGCCACGGGTGCTTTTTTATGATGTGATGGGCCGCGGTCTGTGTGGTCTGGTATAAAGTGCACTGAGTGAGTGACGCGTGTTTACCTGTGTGTGTGTGTGTGTGTGTGTGTGTGTGTGTGTGTGTGTGTGGAGAGAGAGAGAGAGAGAGTAGAGAAGAGAGTAGTGAACTATTTTTATATATGCACACAGTGCGTTGCGTGTGTGTGTGTGTGTGTGTGTGTGTGTGTGTGTGTGAGAGAGAGAGAGAGAGAGAGAGAGACCGACCCCCGTCAGATAGACAGACCGAGAGAAGCTGGCAAAACAGATTAGCCGGCGCCTGGCACGTGATCAGACTGCCAGACGCGAAGTCGGAGACTCGCCGGAGACGTAGTCGTGGATTACTCCCCTCCCCCCCGCCTCCTTCCCTCCCTCTCCCCCCTATTCCTATCCCTCTCCTCCCCCCCCCCCCCCCCCCCTCTTCATTTCCTTCACACCTCCATCACCTCAATGCTTCCTCCACCATTCAGCCATTCCTGCTTTATGTTTGTTTGTATGTTGTTTTCTGCCCAAGCAGAAACAAGAATTCGACGGGTAAGCCTTTAAGGATACACGTGTTAAGAGAAAAAACAAAAGGGCTTTGTCGTTCCGGCTGTCGGGTTGGTTTCGAGGTGACTGTAGATATTTCAAAAGCTGTTTTCAGAAAGCTAGTGTCAAATTGTTTGTACGCGCGTACGCGTACTATGTGTACTTGCACGGCCGTTGTAACATCATCACAGTCCGCGCACCGGTGTATTAGAGAGAGAGGGAGGGAGGGAGAGACGGATGGAAGGAAAAAAAAACAGCTAGCTAGCTGACTTTGGAGGAGTGAGAGAAAGGAGACAAAAAAAAAAAGGGGGGGGGGGGAAGGAAACAGACCTACACAAAGACGCGCGTGCGCGCGCGCGCGCGCACACACACACACACAGAGAACGACGAAGGGGTCCCCTAAACATAATGGTCCCAGTCAGGACGACGACATGCAAGGTTTGCACAACTATCCACTCTCGTATTTTTCTGGGCCGATCGGGTTTCCCCGGACTTTTTTCTAATCCTGCACCCGATATCCCCTTCCGATTCAGCCTGTCCGTGTGTGTGTGTGTGTGTGTGAGGAAGGAAAAGGAACGGCAGCGGGGGAGGGGGGGGGGAAAAAAAGGCAGACACGTACGTACGTCCTCCTTGCTCCCGTTTCCCTCACACCACTCTCCTTCTTTCCGTAGTTCTACCTCGATCACTTAGTCCCCCCCTCCCCTGTCACACACACACACTCTCTCTCTCTCTCTCTCTCTCTCTCTCTCTCTCGCACACGCACACACATACTGCCCACATATATATGCATACACTTGCATGCACACACACGCATACGTGCGCACATAAATGTGTAGACTCACACACACTCTCTCTCTCTCTCTCTCTCTCTCTCTCTCTCTCTCTCTCAGCGGCCGGCTGTCAGGTGGGCACATCAAGTATTCATGGGCGGCCCGCCACAGACTTTGTTCAAACAGCCTGGCGAGATGGACAAACAGCCCGGCAGGACAAGATAGACCTCAGGGAGGGGATCGAATCCCGCCACCCGTGGATCGGATCCCTACCCTGTCCTGGGCATGGAGGGGAGGGGAAGTAGTAAAGAGAAAGGGGAATGGGGGTGGGAGAAGAGGGTGGGGTTGAAGTAGTGGAAACACGGAGCGAAGGTTTGAAGAAAGCCGGGAAATAATGGAACCGGGAGACTTTTGGGAACACAGGCCGGAGAGAGAGAGAGAGAGAGAGAGAGAGAGAGAGAGATACCCTGCAACAGAGAGCCCTCTATCGAAGCTGAAGAAAAGCAGTCAGTCGTTTAAGATTTTGACTTAAAACAGTACTGCAACCGGGTCAGTGGGAACAGACCCTTACATTCGTGTCTTCATCACCACCCCAATCCCTCTCTTTCCATCCCCCCCCCCCCCCCCCCCCCCCCCCCCCACACACACACACACACACACACATCTTCCCACGAACGATACCCAAGACTCGTGCAAAGCGCAAAAGGGGTTTCATTTTTAGGATATCCGGCCGTCTCTGTTTGCCCGCCGTTTTTGCCGTCTGTTTACAATCGCTACAGTTCCAATCGAAAGAAGGCAGCAGCTGATCGATTTTGTCTAAAAGGTTTTCGATCTAAAACTGCTCAGTAAAAAAAAAAAAAAGAAAGAAAGAAGGACAGAAAGCTTGGGAAAGAAAGGAAACACTAGTCGAAGAAGGGAGAACACGAAGAGAAGAAAAAAGGGGAAAAAAAAAACCGTCGAGAAGCCACATCAGGGGAGGGGGAGAGAGGCGGAGGGGGCGTGATGGGGTCACAGACAATAGAGATCAAACAAAGGAAAGAAGAAAGAGGTCGAGGGTGGGGAAAGTGCATAGTGTGTGTGTGTGTGTGTGTGTGAGTGTGTGTGTGTGTGTGTACAGAGACGAAGAGAGACGGACGATGTATGTTTTCATCTTACATTGCTAAACCTCGCCCCTTTCAACTTCTGTGCCCAGGCAGCAAGAGGAGGAGGAAGCAGCCCGCAAGAGAAGACGAGGAAGCAGCCCGCAAGAGAAGACGATCTAGCAGCCCGCAAGAGAAGACGATCTAGCAGCCCGCAAGAGAAAGACGAGCAGAAGCCAGCCCAAAGAGAAGACGATGTAGCAGCCCGCAAGAGAAGACGATGTAGCAGCACGCAAGAGAAGACGAGGAAGCAGTCCGCAAGAGAAGACGATCTAGCAGCCCGCAAGAGAAGACGAGGAAGCAGCCCAGAAGAGAAGACGATGTAGCAGCCGCGCAAGAGAGAAGACGACGAGGAAGCAGTCCGCAAGAGAAGACGATCTAGCAGCCCGCAAGAGAAGACGAGGAAGCAGCCCAGAAGAGAAGACGAGGAAGCAGCCCGCAAGAGAAGACGATGTAGCAGCCCGCAAGAGAAGACGAGAAGCAGCAGCCGCAAGAGAAGACGATCTAGCAGCCCGCAAGAGAAGACGATCTAGCAGCCCGCAAGAGAAGACGAGGAAGCAGCCAGAAGAGAAGACGACGAGGAAGCAGCCCGCAAGAGAAGACGAGGAAGCAGCCCAGAAGAGAAGACGGGGAAGCAGCCCAGAAGAGAAGACGATGTAGCAGCCCGCAAGAGAAGACGAGGAAGCAGCCCAGAAGAGAAGACGAGGAAGAAGCAGCCCGCAAGAGAAGACGATGTAGCAGCCCGCAAGAGAAGACGAGGACTGCAGCCCGCAAGAGAAGAGGAAGCATTCCGCAAGAGAAGACGATCTAGCAGCCCGCAAGAGAAGACGAGGAAGCAGCCCGCAAAGAGAAGACGATCTAGCAGCCCCTGCAAGAGAAGACGATCTAGCAGCCTGCAAGAGAAGACGAAGAAGAAGCAGCCCGCAAGAGAAGGACGAGAAAGCCAACAAGAGAAGAGGACAGCCTTCAGGAAAGAGGGGAGCCTGCTAGAAGAGGAGGAGGAAGCAGCCTGGCGCGCAAGAAGAGAAGGAAGCAAGCCCTCCAGTGCTTATTGTATGTACAGTGTGCTTTGAGGGACACGTACTGGACATGAGTAAGACGATTAAAAAGGGGGAAAGAAAAAACGGTGTTTTGAGGACAGGTACATGACAACAAAACATTAAAAGGGGGGGGGGGGGGGGGGGGGGGGGGGGGGGGGGGGGGGGGGGGGGGGGGGGGGAGGAGGAGGAGACAAAAACAGTCAGCATTAAAAAACATTATAAGGGGGAAAATAAAAACAACAAGGGACAAGAATTAAAATAAAATGATTATAATTATTATAGTATGGCAATTTGTAAGAGGACAGTAGTTGAAATGAGCTTTCCTGAGTAAGAGAAACAATATGGTTTGAAATGATTATAAATGGGAAAATAAAAAGTAACTAAAGTGTGTGTTTTGTATTTTGAAGTTTTTGATCCGAAGTTTTTTTTTATCATCCGGAGATCAGAGGTTCCACCGTATGGTAAAAGAAGCCGGAAAAAATTTTAGGGCGGCTCCAAGTTGGAGATTCAAAGGTTCCACCCCATGGGGCGATTTTTCCTGTAACTAATGCAACAGAAAAAAAAAAATGGAGTCCGAACGCCGTATCTCACGTGATTTGCGCCTGAATGAAGCAAATTATGCACCTTTAGGTGAATGAATGCTCAATGGAAAAGCAAACAAAACCCTAAAAAAGTAAAAATAAAGTAAAAATAAAGTACAAAATACCGCAGCTCAGCCAGCAAGCTGGGAAAAGTCAGCCAGGAGTCGTCACTGCATCAACGGCTCCACTACATCCACGTCAGCCACAAATGGCTTGCAGTCAGCCTCAGCACCCGCCCAGCAATAACCAGACTGTTCGGGGTCGCTTGCGTGCTGCACGACTATAGACTTGCAGACCTGTCCTGACACAACGTCATCGTGGGAACAGGCTGCAGTGGGACACTCAGCATCGTCCCTGGACCCTCAGGAACCACTGGAACTGAGTCTAGTTTGCCCAGAAATGCGTGGACGAGGAACCTGCCCATGGTGGAGGCGATGCGGCATGGGGGGGGGGGGGGGGGGGGGGGGGGGGGGGGGGGGGGGGGAGGAGTCCACTACGTCTGGCAGGAGTCCCTGGTTCGAGGCGACGCACGAAATTCCCCAACCCCAACGGTATGTGGCTGAAATTCTCCAGACTCATGTCCTGCCTCTTATGGCCGGGTCTCGCACGCTCTTCCAACAGGACACCGTCAGGCCTCATATTGCGCGACTAATAATGCAAACCTTCAACACCACCAACGTTCTTCCTTGGCCGTCAATGTTGCCAGAGATCTCAACCCCTGTTCTTCGCCCTCCAGGAGGAGTGGGACACAATGCCAGCAGAGCTGATCCGCTCCATGCGAGCACGATGCCGGGCCGCTGTTGCTGCAGGTGGTGGACATACCCCCTCACCGAGTCCTCGCTGTTTGGAACGCTGTGTATCGGTGTGAACTGTACAGACACTGGAAATGAAATCCTTAACAAAATTCCGTTGTGAAATGATTTCAATCGAATTTCAGCTAAAATAATTAAATCTTAAATAAAGTTTCTTCAACAAAAGTATGCGTTTATTTTTTTCTTTCACAGTAGGTAGCGAGAAAGAAAGTTTTAACTTCTACAGTGGGAACACTTCATTCCGTAATCTGCTGGTTTGTTGTTCTGACCGTTGCATTTGGCATTT
>JADBJO010000810.1:282500-292500 GCA_016801955.1 Conus betulinus | reverse complement strand
TAGGAATCGGAATGATCAGGGCTGTTACCCAGGAGGGCGGAAAGCACCCTGTGGTCCAGATATGGTTGTAGACTGTCAGGAGTGTCTGGAGACATCTTTCTGGGGGATATTTCAAAAGCTGACAATGAATATCATCAGGCCAGGAGCAGAATTGTTGCAAGTATGCAGAGCCGATTTTAGTTTACCATTTGAAAATGCTAGTTTATACACTTCAGAGTTGCCTGAAGCGAAGTTTTATGAAGGTTTTTTTTTCCCCCCGAGTTGTTTCTGAAAAAAAAAGACAAACAAAACCAGCAGATTTACTTCAGAGTTCTATTGACTATGGAGGCCAGCAGACTGGCAACTGCTTGTTTATCAGTTAATAGAGTATCGGCAATTTTCAGGTGATGAATTTGAGGGTTGGTGTTCTTCCCTTTGATTTTCTTGATGTTCGAGACTTTCTTGGATGTTTTAGATGTCAGCTGGGCGCAGATGATTTTCCAAGACTGACGTTTAGAACTTTAAAAACTGTGTCTCGTTTTGGCTCGGAGTTTCCGATGGGTTCGAGCTCTGGGAGCTGAAGGTCTTTGGGGAATATCCGACGCTGAGCCCGTTTGCGTTCTCTTGAGATTTGTTGGTAGTAAGAATCAAACCATGGTGTTTTAGGCAGTTGTAGTTTATGGGAAGACTTAAAGTATTAGAGATTCTGCTGGGTCTTGACTCTGAAGAATATCAGTTTCCTGGAGCTCCTTTCAAATATTTGCAGCTAAAAGATTCCAGAATTATATGCCTTTTTTACAATTAAAGTGTTCCGGAACAGAGGTGTTTCCAGTGGTTATGCATTTTTAAACGGGAAAATGGTCCCTTCCATGCAGATCGTCACGGGCAGACCACTTACAGTCCAGGACCAGAGACGGTCACATATCGACAAATATGAACATACAGGTGTACTCGTAGAGGATATCACTCATTCAGACAACACAAGTCCAATTCTGAAAAGAGGTCTTCAAGAAACATACCTGTGGATGAAGAATTCACACTACCCCTATATGAGGATTATGGCCAGGAAAGTCACCCAACAGCAAAAAGGGCGAGAAGTTCTTCAGACTGACAAGATCATGACGACAAAAACCGAGACAGAAGCAGTTTCGAAGCAAGGAAGTCAGTCTCGAGGCAACGCATTTTCACACGAAGTCTTCCACAGGTCATACAAACAGAAGCTGCACTGCCATTTATTTTTTTTTTCCGTTCCTTTGGCGATGTTGTAAAGACAAAAGAATGGTAGGACGAAGCGGGGTAAAAGAAAACAGGAAAAGCGCACTGCATGACACAATACTGGTTACAGTTAAAAAAAAACCATGAACACACAACCCAGTCATCACATCGCAACATCTTCAGTACATCATGACTTAAAACCGTCAAGCATGCAGCATGCACGCATATATGTATGTATGTATGTATATATGTGTGTGTGTGTGTGTGCGTGCGTGCGTGTGTGCGTGCGTGCAAACAAAGTTATACATGTCTGCAAGTCTGTACTCACCAGTCGCCGCTTGGGCTTGATGAGGGGCCGGTTCTGGCCGTTCATCTTGTGGTAGAGGCCACAGGCGTTGCACAGGTAGTGGCCAGTGCCGTCTCTCCGCCACAGTGGGGTAGAGGTGGC
Organism: Conus betulinus; assembly: GCA_016801955.1. Classification (NCBI taxonomy): domain Eukaryota; kingdom Metazoa; phylum Mollusca; class Gastropoda; order Neogastropoda; family Conidae; genus Conus; species Conus betulinus. Next base: position 290,858 of record JADBJO010000810.1, on the reverse strand, counting down.
CCCGCAGTTCACACACTCTCGGCCCTCTGCACACGCACACACACACACACACACACACACACACACACACACAATCAGAATGCGAGGAGGAAACTGAAAAGAAGGCACTAGGAATAGGATGAAGAGGGGAAGATGAGGTTGAAGTCCAACAGGTGGAGAAAAATGAAGAGGATGAGAAGAAGACAACAAGCAGGAAGAGGAAGAGGACGTGTACAAGGACGAGGACATGGAGGAGGCGGAGGAAAAGAATGAGAAGAGGGAGGGAGAGAGAGAGAGAGAGAAAGGGGGAGGGGGGGAGTGGGGAGGAGGTGGGGAAGGGAGAGGGAAGAGGGTGGTAGTGATGATGATGATGATGATAGCTGGAGTTAGAGAGCAGCAGGAGGAGGAGTAAAACGCGATGGAAAGGAAGAAGCGGAGAACAGATATCGGGCAGGACAACAAGCACCAACCTAACTTGAAGCCCCAGTTCTGGTCGAGACTAAACGTAGTTTCCATAATCAGGGGTGGCTGCATACCGAACATGGTTTTTTGTTTTCACTTTGTAAGGTAAGAACTACTACAGAACGACTTCTCTGGAGAAAAAAAACACTCTTGCACACTCGTCAACCGCTGACGCTGGACACGAGTCACCTGCATAAAAAGAAATGTTGAATCTGCAGTCTACAAGACTCTCCGGCCGGCAGATCTGCCACCGTCGACGACATGACCATCCAGACAACCGGCTCAGGCTTTTAACTCCACCACGTCCCTAGAAAACACAAGCACCAACAAACGGAACTACGTCAACTGGCCCATGTATCACGCGAAAGACGCCACAAACGGAGGTCGCAGGTCACCACCAACACTACCACCACCCCTAAAAAAAAGCATGAGAAGTCGCGCCGCTTGACTTGCCCACGTGTCAGAGCCGCTCGGCTCAAATCACGGAGCTAGAGACTTGTACGAGATCGTACGGGACAAGTCAGCACTCGAACGCCACCTGGTTCCGGGTGAAGCCGCATACCGGAAGAAAGAGAGAGAGAGAGAGAGGTGGGGGTGGGGGTCGTGGTCCAGTGAAGGCACAGCAAGGGAACCATCTGTGCGGAGCGGAACAACGCCCCTACAACCCCACCCTGGCCTAAGCCTCAGCTCCCTCATCCACTGTCGTCCTATCTACGAAGAAACAGCCCCGCTTCATCAAGCTTTCGCTTCCTTCTGTTGTGGTTGTACATCTGATCGGGGGCCCTCATCAAGCGCTCGTTTTCCTACTATTACCATGCCGCCAAAGCAGAGCGTCCACAGGCGGATCTTAATCTACGTCTCGCCCTGGTCCGATTATTACACCATCGCAGGCTTTTCATCTCTGTGCGCTTCAGATTGCGCATCACTTTTGCGCTACGCTGATCTCAACGGCTGACTGACTGAAATCTGAAGAACCCTGCGGTCTCTTCGCGAAGAAAGGACAAGGTTAGAGAGATGGATTTTAGAGGGTCCCTTAAGTAAAAAGCACCTTTCCATGGATGCCGGGAAATCTGTCGATGAAATTCTGATCTCAGTATAAACGAAAAGGTAGAAAAGTCCACTCTCCACTCTTTCCGTAAAATACTGAATGCAAGTAGGAATTACAGCCAGTGTCAAAACAGATGTGGTCAAGAAAATTTCTGATCTTCGACTGAGAGGAATCTGCCCACATCTAGAACTCTGAAGATGCTAGTTCTGGACATGTCCTACCACACAACCCCAGCCCACCTCCTCCCCTCCCTCGCACTCTTCCATGAAATATGACGCAATAATATGAAAAACAAAAACCTTTATACTGGCTATGCTGTACAATCAAAAGTTACGGCGACAACAACAGGAAGAAACTGCTGAATCTGTTCATTTTGACAACTTCCAGGATGACACGGAATAATAATCGTGACGAAACAAGCGGCAAGACAATAGTGGTGTTGTTATATTCTTCTTCTTCCAATGTATTGTTTTTCTCGGCAAATCGAACCTGGCAGAGCATGATCGGTTTTCTTCTCTTTTGTGTGTGTGTGTGTGGAAATTGAGGGGGGGGGGGGGGGGGGTACTCTCCATGTGCGACAAGTATTTATTGGTTGCTTGCTTGGCTACCTACCAGTAGCAGTAAACATCTGACTTGGCCAGCGTGAGACAATGCTCATGCACCTCAGAGAATGAGAGAGGGAGAGAGTGGTTATAAGAGAGAGAGAGAGAGAGAGAGAGGGGTATATGATAGAGAGAGTGGATATATGAGAGAGAGAGAGAGAGGAAGAGGATCGGGATGGAGAGAATTAAGGTCCCAGAAAACGGTACGCCGCCAGTGGTCGGCATGAGGATGTGGCAGGCAGCCGACAGCCGCGGTCAACTCGACAGCGAAGCGGCCGCTGAAGAGGAGGAAAAATGTCCTCAACCATCGGAAGAGAGACGCGCCCAGCCGTTCTGTCGCCAGAGTTAAGTGCTGCGCCTGCTGGGAGAGGGGCGGAGGGCATTGGGGGAGGTTGGGGGGGGGGGGGTCAGAAGAGGAGGGGTGGGGGTTAGGGAATAGGAGGGGAGAGGGGCAGGAGGCTACGGTCCATGTCACTGCACTCCTGTCCGTGTCCACTGGCGTCTTTTTTTTCCCCTGTGCCAGTCTTCGGAACTTAGAAGAATGTAACAGACTTTCGTTTTAGTTTTCATAGTAGTGCATCTTCTGTAGGGTGTTAGACAGCACTGCACTGTAGCGTTTCCTTACTGAGGTTGGTTGGTTTTCCAAACATCTTGTCAGGTCCATGGCCATCAGATGAAAAGCAGTGGCTGTCTTTATTTGCTGCTCATTTGAGAGAGACTAGGACTCGGGAGTTCATTTCCCCTCCGCCTTCTGATATCACCTTTCATAAACACTGTACCCAAAGTTGTAGGAATATGACTTTGTACAGCCTTTTCTCTTTGTTGCCCCCCCCCCCCCCCCCCCCCCCCCCCCCTTACACCCTTTCCTATACTTAGCATAACAGCTGAAAAACGTTGTCGATAAAATCACACCTCTTCCCACAATTCTGATACTCTCGACTGCAGAAAACTCGGCCTGAAAGTACTGGCTTGGGCAGGCGTCGTTAAAAACAGATTCTGGTCGTTAATGATCAAACCATCAGCACGCACAGCGTTGACCACTTTGGTCAATACGTTCTCTGTGGACGGTTACGAACATATCTCACAAAGCTCCAAACAGATGGAGGGGGTTGGGTGGGGTAAACACCCACCGCTTTGTAAACCGTTTCACTCACAAAAACTGGCGTCACCGATTTCCGGATCCTACTTCCTTTCCACCGTACGCTACGAATTGCATTTTAGAATTTTTATTTTACATTTTTTTTTTTCATTTTTCTTTTTTTTTTTTCATCTTTTACTTCTTTTCGTTTTCTTTTTCTGAAAACCAACTATCTCGCCCTCAAATCGCCGCGCGCCCAGGCAGAGAGGAATCCCTTTTAATTACGTTTCTAAATGAAACAAAATTCCCGGGTCCCCGGGGTCAGAACAATATTGAGGCCGGGCGGGGATAGCTAGTCTAGAGCCGGTGAGGGGAGGGAAAGCTCTATTAGCCTATCGGAGGGCCATCTCTGACGATGTGACAGCACAGCCTCATGTCGCATTAACTGCCCGCCCAAGCAGCGTTCGTCCATTTGGACAGAAAACTAACCAGGAAAACGAGGGCCGACCGCCAGTCCCCGGCTACAGCAGAAACCCACTTTCATTACCCACCCCCTCCCTTCACCCCCAACCATCCCAACGGCTTGGGCCAAACTTGTGGAACATTTTGTGTGTTGTGGCGGGAGGAGATTGAGAAGAGAGAGAGAGAGAGAGGGGAGGGGGGGGGGGGGGGGGGGGGGGGGGGGGGGGGGGGGGGGGGACTGGGGGCACAATAAGTGGGAGATGTAGATACAGTGCGAGGGGGTTCCACTCGCTCTCGCTTCACAACCTCCCTCCCTCCCCATCTCACCACCTCCCCTACCCTCAAGCACACAACCTTCTGTCCCGCTTCCCTTTAAATCTGTGTATAATATTTCCTCTTTTTAAACTTCCATCCCAAATTGTGAGCTCCTTGCTTACGCGTCAATCATTTGGAAAGTTTCAGTATGCACGCCCGTGCATCGAGCGAGTCTTCTGCTTGTTTGCATCGACCTGCAGATCTGCAGGCCACAAGTGTAGTGCAGTGTAGTGCAGTGCAGTGCAGTGCAGTGCAGTACAGTGCAGTGTTCTGTACTGTACTATACTTCACTGTACTGTACTTAAGGTAGGGTAGAGTAGTGGTAGAATAGTGTCGTGTCGTGTCGTGTTGTGTAATCAATCAACGAGCGAACCAACCATTAAGCTGAAAAAAAAGCCCAGCGTCCCCCCCCCCCCCCCCCCCAACATCCCTTCCACCCCCCCCCCCCCCCCCCCCCCCCCCCCCCCCAAAAAAAAAATTTCGCGGCAAAATCTCGCGAGTTGCCTCTACCATGCACTAACTAATGGCGTCATTTCCGGCCCGAGGTCAGGCGAGTTTGATGCCTCCCGCCACACTCTCGCTGCCATCACAGCCCCGCTTTGCTTAACAAGGGCGACAAGCCTGCGTCACTTCCTATCAAACGGACATGCGCACACCAGTCCCGGGTGCCCGTCAAAAAAGAAAAGACTCGGACGGTAGGAGAAGAGCGGGGCGCAGCACTTGTGGGGTGCGGACGGAAGGGGCTGAGCAAGTGTGGTGCCAGATTAGCCGACGGTACCTCCGTCCTCCCCCCCCCCCCCCCCCCCCCCTCCAGCCTCCTATCCACCCCTCTCCGCCATTCTCCTTTTCCTCGTCTTCTCCTCGCCTCAATCTCTCACGCCCAGCCTTGCAAGGAAATTGTAGAAGAGAGCTGACAAGTGATTTCTGTGTCAGGGGCGGCAGGAGACAAGATGTAAGAGATTTTTTTTTTTTAATGAAAGAAAAAAAATCGTCCAACAACTGCTGCGTTTAGTAATCACTTTTTGATATATGCGAGGAATGGGGGTAAAGATAGCGTTCGGGGTGGAGAGAGAGAGAGAGAGAGAGAGAGAGAGAGAGAGAGAGAGAGAGACAGACAGACAGACAGACAGAGAGAGAGAGAGAGAGAGAGAGAGAGAGAGAGAGAGAGAGAGGTAGGGGGAAGGGAGGGAAAGAGGCAATCCGATAGATGAGATCAGGTGGTAGAGGGGAGAGAGCCCCCCCCCCCCCCCCCCCCCCCTCAAAACACACACACACACACACACACACACACACACACACACACACACTCGCACACACGGCCACAGCAATGTTTCGTGTAAAGAAGCATCTGTTCCTACCTTTCACCACTTGAAAGTAGTTTTGATTAGAGGCGATGACGATAAAGCCAAGATCGTCGGGCGACACACAAAAGGCTTATCAGACAGATAGAAGGCGAGAAATACATCGTCGCTTTTTTTTTTTTCTCTCTCTCTCTCTCTCTTCTACCACTCTCTTTACCCCCTCTCCCCCTTTTGGCTTGCTGAAAAGCCTGACTGTTCTTGCGTTAGCTTCTTACTCTCGAGTTTTTCTTTTCTTTTCATGCAATTTTCAGCAACCTGTCTGCCTTGTTTTTCAGGCCAACCCCCCCCCCCCCCCCCCCCCCCCCCCCCCCCCCCCCCCAAGGCACGTATGCCAATATTCTCTCTCATCGTTTACAAAGAAACATTGCGTGGCAGCGTAGTCCACCCCCGCCCTCTCTCTTGATCAATATCCTTAAACCCAACACACACACACACACACACACACACACACACACACACACACACACATACGCAAACCCGTACACATACATCGAGGTTTATGAAGACATGAAAGGAAAAAAAAAAAAAGCCTCTACAGAACATTAATTAATGCCTTATTTGTTTCTTTCTTAGGGCGTGCATATATGTTCCACATCAACTGTCTATTGACTCATCTATTGTTTTACTTATTTGTTTATTTTCTTTTTTTCGAAGGTCGAATATCACGCTCAAATATCTAAGGTACACAATATGGCCATTCCTTTCCAAAACATAACAGCGTCACGGACATTTTGTAGAATTCGGACCTTGATCTCGGTCACATTCAGACTGGACAGTTTAAGTCAATGACAGCGTCTACAACTCAGCCACTGATCTTGATCATAATTATTCCACAGAAAGTCGTCTCTTCTCCCGCTGGAATCTTTTGTTTTGAATCGAAGCTGGAATTTCTCTAACACTCCGCCGCTCAATCCCATCTTCGCTACCCTCCTCACTAGAAAATCTATACAACTCTAACGCCGATCTCGGCCATAGTGCAAGTTTATTCTTGCACTGAGGTCAGATTTCCCTCATGCCCACACCCAGTCACCTCCACTCCTCACCACGTTTTCCTCCCTTTAATATAGTAAGGGTAAGATTCTATCCCGATCCGTGTCTTTTCTACCCCTTTGTAGGCCAGCCCGGTCTAACGAAACGTTTTAAACTCCCCGAATGGTTTAACTCCCAGGGAGTTCATATGTAACTGGTCATGTGTAAATTTTAACTCCCCGGAAGTTAAAACTAGAATGACTCCCACCTTGTGCCAAAATAACTCCACTCAGTAAAACTTCAAAATGTTCTAAAATCTTTTTTGTACAAGTCTCAACAAATTCTTGAAAACATTAAGGGGAGTCATTTTGTACATATATCAGGCTTAACTCCCACCCTGTAACAGAATGACCCCTCTGGGAGTTAGTCTGTACTATATCCAGATTAACTCCCGGGAGTATATCCAGGTGTGTAAAAGTTTAACTCCCTGCCCACTAGGGAGGAGGGGGGGGGGGGGGTCAGTTTTTGACAGTTTAGAATAACTCCTCTGGGAGTTAATATGTTCCACGTGTTTTCTGACTCCCAAGGAGTCCCATAGAAGTCGAAAGCAGTTCTTACCTCGAAGTTAGTAGCAGCCCGTCATCCTCCCACCCCACCCTCCCTCCCTCTCTCTTTCCCTCCCTGTCTGTCTCCGTCTCTCCCTCATCCAATCCTCTCCCTCATCCTCTCTGTCTCTTTAACACTAATTTTTTTTTTTTTTACTTGCTTTCCATCACATTTACTTTTTCATCGCACTTGCAGCTTAAGCGGTGTGTGTGTGTGTGTGTGTGTGTGTGTGTGTGTGTGTGTGTGCGTGAGCGTGCGTGCGTGCGTGCGTGCGCGCGCGCGCGCGCGCGAGAGAGAGAGAGAGAGAGAGAGAGAGAGACACACACACACACACACACCACACACACACACACACACACACACACACACACACTCAGATGCTTCACCACCTCCCCCTCTCCCTTCCGCACATTCCCATTTCGTCGTCACTTTCACCCCCCACTTTTTCCATTCCCTGTCTCCTGTCCTCCTCCTTGCCTCCTCCACACACATCAAACTGGTACAGAGACCGATCGATACCAGAAGTAAACTTTGCGGGAAGCGAGAAGAGTTAATGGACGATTTTGGTTTCTCTCTCTCTCTCTCTCTCTCTCTCTCTCCCTCTCTCTCTCTCTCTCTCTCTCTCTCTCTCTCTCTCGAGAGACAGAGAGAGAGAGAGAGAGAGAGAGAGAGAGAAACACACACACACACACACACACACACATACATACACACAGGCGCGTGCACACGCATGCATGCTTAACTGAGCGCGCGCGCGCGCAGGTGTTTACTTGTGTGCATACACATAAGAGCCGTCTGTCTTGATACTGATGGCAGATAACTTGACCGCCAAGTCAAAATTTGAACAGTTTCGGATTGCCCGTCTGCGGGACGGGACTGCAACTAGAGAGAGACAGAGACAGAGACAGACACAGACAGTGTGTGTGTGTGGTGTGGTGTATGAGTGTGTGTGCATATGAGAGAGAGTTCAATGCTTTGTCTCATTTTTTCCTCTACTGTTGCATTAACACACACACACACACACACACACACACACACACACACACACACACTCACACAGGGACAGAGACAGACAGACAGACAGACAGACAGAGAGAGAGAGGCCGACAGACAGACAGACAGATAGAACCAGACCAGTGCTACCAGAGCCAACAAGCGTAAGCTTATGAATATTTGATCGTGGATATACCGTTTGGTTTGCGGTGCAGAAACCTATTTCTCCCTATAGCTGTCTTCATAAACGTACATGTGTGTGTGTGTGTGTGTGTGTGTGTGTGTGTGTGTGTGTGTGTGTGTGTGTGTGTGTGTGTGCGCGCGCGTGCGTGTTCGCGCGCGCCCGGATATGCACGTGTTGCGAACAGAGAGTGAGTGTGTTTTACTTCGTGCTGATTCGCGAGAGAGGTCTAATTTGCCAAACGGTTTAAAGTTACACCCGTTCCTGTTTGAACTTTTCCCCTGCTGAATCGATCAGCGATC
>JADBJO010000810.1:272500-277500 GCA_016801955.1 Conus betulinus | reverse complement strand
CATGATCCCACTAATTAGTCCTAGTGTGGGTAGGTGGGTTTCAGGCAGAATCCCGCCAATCAGTCCGAGTGTGTGTACAATGGATACTTGCAGAATCCCACTGATCAATCTGTGGGTGGGTAGAATGGATTCAGGCAGAATCCCACCGATCTGTCTGAGGGTGGGTAAAATGGATTCAGGCAGAATCCCCACTGATCAGTCTGAGGGTGGGTAGAATGGATTCAGGCAGAATCCCACTGATCAGTCTGAGGGTGGGTGGGATGATTTCAGAGCGAATCCCACAAAAGAGTCTCGGCGACCAGACGCACGTCGATTCCAGGTAGCCGTATTAAAGGTTTCGGTTCACATAGCAAGAAATCGACGGTTGGCATATGCTGTATCACAAAGGCTTCAAAAAGATAAGTGTAATGAGGAAAACATTTTTTGTTTGCGCATGCTCCCCACCCCCTCATCTCCCCCCTCTCCCAATATTTTCTTTTTGTTAAGCTCCTTGTGTATAATGACTTGAATTTTTTCCATCTCCTGACAAACATTATAAAAGTATTTACGTACACGCATGCCCCAAGCACACACACACACACACACACACACACACACACACACACACACACACACACACACTATACTAGGAAAGACAACTCTGACGGAAAGCCAGAAGAAGCGTTACAAAAATCTTGTCAAATGTCTTTCACAGTCAAGCTGACCGCGAAGTCAACATCCAGAAAGTTCAGAGACAAGAATTAAAAGCGAGTCGATAATCTGGGTGAAAAAGAAAAACTGACTGTTTACCTTTTAAAAATATCTAGTACCACAGGTGTATTCTGTCGCACGCTCTCTTCTGACGTGTTATTCGATTTCGCGAATAAAAGGTCGGACACACACACACACACACACACACACACACACACACACACACACACACACACACACACACACACAAATAACGTCAAACAACACTGCTTTCATCGCCAGAAACCCCCCTCCATCAATACTGTCAATCATTCGGGATTGGGGGAGGATCTTTCTGCCTGCATTGGAAAAAGAAAATTCCTTCTCTCGCGGCAACAGTTCTCCCCCCCCCCCCCCCCCCCCCCCCCCCAACTATGGTTCCAGACCACGGGTCCTGGCAAGAAAGGACAGCAACTGATGCCCGTCACAATCCCCTTTCCGAGAACCAATTCCATCTCGTTGACGCCAAAACTCCCCTTTAGCACCGACCACTTTTCCCGAACGAGTCGGAAGGCGAGAATGAATGGCACTGCTCCCCGAAGATGACAGGCACAACGGCCGATGGAATGGGACTGTTGCTGATTGGGATCTGGGGTCTGTCCCGGACCCGAAATGGGGCGTCTCCGAGATGGTGCGCATATACCGACAGACTCACTGAGAGAGAGAGAGAGAGAGAGAGAGAGAGAGAGAGAGAGAGAGAGAGAGAGAGAGAGACAGACAGACAGACAGACAGACAGACAGATAGATTTATACAAGCAGACAAAAGAGACAGAGAAAGTAAGACAGAGAGACTAAAAAGGCAGACAGACGGGCGAGTACAAATCAAAGAAACAGAGAAAGGGAGAGGAAAACACACACACACACACACACACACACACACACACACACCACACACACACACACACACTGGTGGAGATGCAGAGAGAAGAACAGAGAGAACGATAGGCAGAGAGAAAGAGGGGTGGGTGGGGAATGGACACACACAGAGAGAGAGAGCGAGAGAGAGAGAGAGAGAGAGAGAGACAGAGACAGACAGACAGACAGACAGACAGACAGAGAAAACAAATAAAATGAACACACAAACAAAAATGCAAAATGAAAGAAAAAGAAAAATCCCACAAACGCGGACTCCCCTGCCCTCTCACCTGTGCTAGAGCGGGCCTTGCTGCGGGGCCGGTTGCTGGAGCTGCCCGACTTCAACACCGAGGAGGTGGCCGCCGCGTGGAACCCCAGCGAGGCGGCCCCGCCGTAGTCGCCGCCCATGTAGTGCGTGGGGTAGGTGGGGCACAGGGTGGTGGGCCGTGTGGGAGAAGGGGGTCTCCGCCGCGTTCAGCTGGTTGACCCTCACCTGTGTCAGGTTGAAGGTATAGTTTATGGACGGCTCCGCGCGCCGCCGCGCTCACCCCAACCCGCCGCAGCTGATCCCGCCCACCCCGCCGCCCGGCAGCGCCAGCGCCGAGGTGGCGTTCATCTCGGACTTGGTCACAGGCTTGATGTCCACGGAAGGGGCGTAGTCCCCAGCACCCGTCGGCGGAGGAGGAGCACCAGACCCCGTGACGGAGCCAGGGTTGTTGTTGCTGGAGGTGGTGGAGGAGTTGTTGCCGCCGCCGTGGTTGCTGTTGTTGTTGCCGTTGTTCGAAGCCCCACCCGCCGCGGCGCCGGCGACGTTCTCCGGGGTACCGTCTTTCGGGGGCGTGGGCGGGAAGGCGAAGGAGGACGTGGCGGAGGAGGAGGAGGAGGCAGAGGAGGTGGTGGAGGAGGAGGTGGGGTGGTGAGGGTGGGGGGTGGGAGGAGCTGGAAGGGTGCACGGAGGGCAGCGGGGCGGCGTGGTGGTGATGGTGGTGGGGGTGGGGGGTCGGTGCCGGGCGAAGGGTGGCTGGTGGGCGACTTGCTGCCGAAGGAGGAGGCAGCGGCCATCCACCCGGCGGCTGCCGCGGAGGAGGCCCCCAGGGAGGTGGCCGGGTGGTGGTCGGAGAGGGTCGGGGCTGTCGGGGACGGGTGGCTGAGGGATCGGTTGGAGAAGTGTGAGGCCACCGAGGGCATCCAGCCCGAATGGGCGTGTGGCACCATGGACTTACTGGCCGCCGACTCGGCGGCGATCCACGAGTGCAAGGGCGAGTGGAAGTGGGGCCGGCACATCGGGGAGGCGCTGGAGGCTGCAACGTAACCAGTCATTTTGTTGTTGTTGAAATTTTTGAAAAAATAGAAAAGAACTTCGTCGGCCAGCTTACGTCATTGTCGGCTACGTCATCAATGCCGTCACCGGTGTGTGTGTGTGTGTGTGTGTGTGTGTGTGTGTGTGTGTGCGTGCGTGTGTGTGTGTGTGTGTGTGTGTGTGTGTGTGTGTGTGTGTGTGTGTGCGAGATAGAGAGAGAGAGAGAGAGAGAGAGAGAGAGAGAATGTGTGTGTGTGTGTGTGTGTTGTGTGTGTGTGTGTGTGTGCGTGTGTGTGCGTGTGTGCGTGTGTGTGTGTGTGTTATGCTGCTAACTTTATAAAGTCTACAATATTAACATTATTTTTAGCACCGATTACTCCCTTCACATTCGAATTCAAGGGAAATAAGATTAACAGCAACTTTTTTTTTTTTTCTTTTTTTTTTTAGGCCTACTGCAGGTTTTCGTTTCAATGTCAAAATGGTGGTGATAATCGCTATCATTTTCGAATCCGTCGTCGTTCATCGTCGACGTCTTCCTAATCACCATCATCATCAACATCCTCGCCATCACCATCGTCATCAATATCAAAATTATGAACACCTACATCAATCATCAACGTTTTCATCATAATCGCCATTTTTGTTTATGACTCCCGGAGTCAATATCGAATAAAAACACATACTACTGCGACCCACTACCGTTGCTGCTGCTGTTCATAAGCATCCCTGCGACGGCAGCAGCTTCCGGCATCAGCCTAACAAGCGCCATCTTCAGCTTCACAATGATCCGCATACATCAGCATCTACACCAACAGGATCGTCGAAAGGACAACATTCTCTCATCAGTCACTGTAAACGCTGTGCTGGAGGACCCAGAGTCGAGAACAGAGCAATGGCGAATATAACCCACAAAGATGCATACATATCAATGCAGAGCATACTAAACACACACACACACACACACACACACACACACACACACCAGAGTTAGAGAGAGAGAGAGAGAGAGAGAGAGAGAGAGAGAGAGAGACAGGACAGACAGACAGACAGACAGACAGACGACAGACAGACAGACAGAGAGAGAGAGTATGAGATAGATCCCATACAGACACGCAGCCACTAACTGTCCCCTCCAGGCCCCGTCCCGTTTTCTTCTTTTTCTTCTTTTTTTTTTTTTTTTTTTTTTTTTTCTTTCCTTCTTTTTTTCCTTTTTTTTTTTTTAAAATGCCTGTTGATCAGAAACTGAGGTCCCAACCGAAATTTCCACCTGAGCGCTACATACACCGCTCCGTAACAGAACACGACAATTTCACGATCTCTTCTCCACATAAAAGCATTCCACGGGAAAAAAAAAAAAAAAAAAAAAAAAAAAAAAAAAATAGTGAGGCGATCTACATCCTTGACAAACGTGAGAAAGACAGAAGGTGCAAGAAGAGGAAGCGCGGGGTTGATGGTGGTGGTGGGAGACGGGAGGGGTGATGGGGGAAACCCGTCCTTCACATTACCGTTTCACACCAACACGTGAGCAGCGCGAGTTTGAAGGTTCGGTGTAATTATGCTAAAAAGGCAAAGGGGGGGGGTAGCGGGACTCGAGCCCCCGGCAAGCTACAAGAGACGGGCCTCTAACGTACTCCTCCTATACCCCCCTTCCCCCCTTCCCCTTTCCTTTTCCCCAATCTCCACCCCCAACCGGGCTTCCTCCCGCCTGTGCCTTTCCACCACTCACGGAGGAGGACATTTGGGGAAATGAAAAACGAACTCAATGATGCGAGACAATCGTTGTCTCCCATCGAACCTCCCGAGTTGCCTCGGGGAAAGCCACCCTCAGTGAACTCCGCGCGCATTCCTTTTCAGAGAGAGAGAGAGAGAGAGACAGAGACAGAGGAGAGAGAGACAGAGAACCAATATAGTTTTTAATTAAGAGAGTTTGTACACAGAGAGAGAGGGGGAACTAGTATAAAGAGTTTGGGAGAGATAGAGAGAGATATAGTTTATTCATAGGGGAATGAGAGTTTATACAGAGAGAGAGAGAGAGAGAGAGAGAGAGTGAGAGAGAGAGAAGAGAAAGAGAGAGCGCGAGGTAGAAAGGCCGAGACAGTGAGGACAGACATACAGA
>JADBJO010000810.1:265000-267500 GCA_016801955.1 Conus betulinus | reverse complement strand
TCGTCTTTGAACTTTTTCTGACATTACTGATTGACGCTTTAAAGAAGGGCTCCAAATAACATTAGCATACTCCAAATGTGGCCTGACAAAAGCTTTGTATAATTTCAAAAAAGTATCGTTATCTAATTAAGTAAAACTTCTTTTTATGACACATAACATTTGGTTAGCTTTAATTACTACTCTCTGTAAGTAGGGGGTCAAATAACAACCTGCTATCGAAGGTAACACCCAAGTCTTTTTTCTTCAGTAAGAACCTCTACTTGGTGATAAACATCATTCTCCATCATTTTATAGTCATTATTATGATGATTATTCCCAACATTGCAACAACACGTCCAAGTATAGAATACGTGGCCATACCCAAGGTATGATGTAAAAGCTAAGCGAAGCACCTCGCGCTAGTCGTGGGAAAGTCTGCACTCGGTGAACCTCATTGGCTGGACCTCATTGGCTGGACCTAGATCCTGACCTGACCTCGATGCGGGCGCACCTTTAACGTGTTGCCGACAAACGCACCAGCTAAAGAAAACGCTCCACCAATTCAGTTCGTGACCTCTCATTCACAACAGTTGCTGATGCACGTGACGCACGTGATTTGCGGGCGACATATGCTGGCTCACCCCGCTCTCTCTGGTGTTGGTGTTCACTCTCTCAGTTCTCGGGAAAAAGAGAAAGGAGTTGGTTAAGCCCCCCCCCCCCCCCCCCCCCCCCCCCAAAAAAAAAAAAAAAGTAGTGGCCACTCTAACGATCTGCATTTACAAAAGTACGTGCCATATGCGAGTCCGCAACGCGCTCTCTTGTCGTTGGATACAGTTGATTTTACTGTTGGTTTTGCTATCCAATGGAAAGTGAGATGGGGAAGGGGGGGGGGGAGGGATGGAGGGGGAGGAGGAAAGCGGATAGGGAGGGGGGGGGGACGCACAAGTAGTGATTCTTCATCTCCAGTTATTTCACAAAGTCTCCCTGAATATGTGAGTGAGCAAAAGCAGGGAAACTGGCCGGCTACGCACTGCCTGTCCATTTCTAAAGCTGAAACCTTCAAAATTCGGCAGAGAGGAAACAAAAATCGGGAAAGGAAGCAACAGCAAGCTGCGACTGGAGAAAACGTTCCTGACCGTGTACTTTTTTTCCTAGTAAGATATGCAAACGTTTATGTCAATGGTAAATGGTAAATATTCCATAAAGAAATGCGACTACTTTGTCATCAACGCGTGGACCGCGCGCTCGCGTTCAGCGGAAATTCTGTAATGATAGTGCTGAACTGATCCCGTTTGATCCGGGTTCGCAGCACAGATCCGTACCATAATTCCACTATAAGACTGGGTGTGTTTGTGGAAGAGCGTGGGGAAATGGGTGCTTGTGGTTATTATACAACAGCGTGATGTCGAAGCTGGAGTTCTGTTGCTCACTCACAGTATCTTAAGTCATAGCCGGTCCTGTATGACAATGTACTTATGCCCACTTCGGTCACAGTGATGGGGGTGGTTTTAACCATCGGATTCGAATATTTCCCCTTTCCTTTTGAGCAGTATGTTTGTAGGATACATATTACGGAGTAAAATTTCCCACCTTTTCACTTTAAATTCGTTTAAAAACAAAAATCCACAATCATTTTTTTTTAGACGCCTCGAATGTCGCTTACCAGAAACTCTTATCCGAGTTCAATGTCAAGTTTATTGTTCCAGAACTATAATAGTGCACGGTTTGATCGACGAAGCTAATAGTTTCGGAAGTTAAATCGATGATATTCGGAAATCTGGAAGGGGTGGGGGTGGGGGGAGTGGGGGGTGAGAGCGGGGCGGAGTGGGAGGGAGGAGGGGAGGGGGAGGGAGAGAGAAGTAGGAGTGGGGGGGGGGGGGGGGGGGGGGGGGGGGTAATCTGTGTCAATCGCTCACATTCAGCGAGAGTGACCCAGCCGTTTTGATACGACAGATGCCGCTGGTGGACACGCCCTAGGCAATGTTGCCCCATCAATCTGCTTAAGAGTATAATCAGAGAGAGAGAGAGAGAGCCAAAACACGGTTGTGAAACGGTGTGACTAGATTGCAGTCCACATCCCAATCATTATTCTGGTGTGCGCTTCAAATAAATACTTTGCTTGGCCTATGAAATGTGAAAATTTGACCCGTAAAAAGAGAAAATTTGACTCTACTTGCAATGGAAAGAGGCGTTATCTTCCCCTAAACCCGCCCTCCGCCTTCCCTCCCCAAGAACCTGTCTATTCGTTTTCCTTTAAGGATGTTATTATTTGTGACGTGTTCTTCGTCGCGGCTGATGGTATTAAGATGTTCTGTCTGTCTGTCAGTTCGAAAACATTTAGGAGTGCGTTCTATTCCATTTGTTTACGGAGTTTCTAACTACATTCTTAGTTTAATTGAAAGCGACCATGTCATACTTTTCTATAGTGATGTCCCTTTCATCTGAAAATCCCAGCACTCATCCATTCTTCTAAGAACAAGTTTATCTTTAATAATTCAAAAAGTTTATGATTCCATAATAA
>JADBJO010000810.1:242500-247500 GCA_016801955.1 Conus betulinus | reverse complement strand
CATTAGACGTCTCGTAGGCGCGATTTGCTCGAGTTAAGAGGGCACTGACCGACCGGGAGGGATAACGATTCTGTGGGAATGGGCACCAATTACTTACATTATACACTGCACAGAGAGAGGGAGAGAAGAGACCGAGCGAGAGAGCGAGAGAGAGAGAGAGGGGGGGAGGGAGGGGGGGGGGGGAGACGGGGTGAAGGGAGGATGGAGGAAGGGGGAGGGGGGTTGTGGGGGAGGAAAGAGGAGAGGTGAGTGAGAAGGTGTTGCTGTGCGCGCGCGCGCGCATGTGTGTGTGTATATATGTGTATAAGAGAGAGAGCGAGAGAGAGGGAGGGAGGGAGGGAGGGGGAGAGAGAGAGAGAGAGAGAGAGAGACAGACAGAGAGAGACAGACAGACAGACAGACAGACAGACAGAGAGAAGAGAAGAGAGAAGAGAGAAGAGACAGGCACGAAACACACACAGAAAGTGTGTTACGACGGTTGAACAGTCGAGCACTATAGCCATTTTCCATCTCCCTGAAGTGGCCAACCAAAGCATGGGACAAACGGAATAATTCACAAAGCCATCCAGAGCGCGCACGCGCGTGGCAGAGAGAGAGAGAGAGAGAGAGAGAGAGAGAGAGAGAGAGAGAGAGAGAGAGAGAGCATTTTATAAAAATGAAAGGTATAGCCTCAGTTCATTACCACCATTCCATACTTGCCGTTACAGACGCGTATTTACATGTATGACATGCTTCTTCACAGCAGAAAGAATTATTTATGAACCCTGCCAAGTGAATGCTAGCCACAGAGACAGAGACAGAGAGACAGACGGGGTTGTCAGCAGAGGGAAAACGCAGAAGATGAACACAGAGAAAGAGGCATAGACAGTGGCAGACACAGACTGATCGAGAGACACCGAGGCATGGTGGGAAAGATGTGAACCCAAATCCGCAAACTGGCCTCATCATTCCGACAACAACAACAAAAAAGCCACTACTGACACGACAACATACTGCGATGTCCAATAAGACCAATACATAGACTGAAAGGCAGGCAGGCAGGCAGGCAGGCAGGCAGACAGTCACGTTCATGATCCGCACACACACGAAGTCACTACAGTTGAAAATCGAGATTGAGAATTCATGCCGCTTCATCTACCAATCAGAGAACGTTACTATATTTATGGTATATGAAAAAAAAAAACAAAAAACTGCTGAACATTATTTTGGCATATGTACCTTAAAGACAATATTTTACCGTGAAGCGGTCTTTGAATGGAAATTAGTTAACTCGGAAATTAGACTGTTCAAACCTCCTTTTTCGCGTCCCTTTCTTTTGTGTGTGTGTGTGTGTGTGTGTGTGTGTGTGTGTGTGTGTGTGTGTGTGTGTGTTTGAATATATGTATTCCAGCGCAACAGAGCAGCCCCATCAAAAAAAAAAAGAGCAATCACACACACACACACACACACACACACACACACACACACACAAAACACACACACACACACACACACACACACACACACACACACACACACGCACTCACTCCTGGATCCCTGAAGTCATACATCAACACCCAAAATTAGAAATGTCGCATTACTGAATATTTCACGCAAGTTATCTGCATGTTAAAAACAGTGAAATTCAATTTAATCAAAAACTCTGAGCTCGAACTTGCAATTCTGAGTTTTCAAAAAAAAAAAAAAAAGAAAAAAAAAAAAACTTAAAAAGGTACTGCAACTAACGTCAACCGTTCAAGTTCTCCAGACTGGACTTAAAATGTCGCATCACTGAAAGGAAAAGCCCAAACACTTCTTTGCTTTACTTCGATTTATCTTTTGGGGAGAGTTCTGACCATAATGGTCAAGGAAGGAGGGCATAGCAACTTATCTAAGAATATCTGTTGTTACTGGCCACCACGTTTGAAACCCTGTTTCGAGTTGGGCTATTCTGACCAAGTTTGTCGACAATCTTGTTATCTATGTAACCGTTTTGAACGAATCTATGTAAAACAGCCATGTTATTAGGTTCTTTGTATTGACCACACAGAACACAGTTTAATACTACTTTTTCACATTATAAATACGCAAACTTGATTACTATCAAGACTTTCACCTGAGTCAAGAAAACTGATGAGGACCTTTTGGGGCCATCACGTAAGAAAAAAATAATATGGCCAATGGAATCGCAGAAATGTTATACAGTTGCATTTGAAAGTTGTTGAATAATTCTGAACAAGCCTTTACATAAATAGAATTACCAAAATGATTTGCGTTTTGAGTTTCCTAACTTTTCACTGTACGTATTATTAATGCACGTAACATGGCTGTTCGCAAGCGCCCACGCTAAGAGGTCGAAGCGCTTCGTGTTTTTGTCTTGTAATTCGCTTGTCCATGTTAACTAGCAGAGTTATTTCAAAATCTGTCTTTCTGTTGCTGTTGTTGATACTGAAGCAGGGCAAAACATTTTTTTTTTTTTTGAAACCACCAAATTTTTTTTCTTCTTGAAGCTACGACCAAATATTTTCTTCAATCAAGACCAGGAATGTTAGTTTCCGTAAACAAAGTGAGGACAACAGGACGCCCCCCCCCCCCCCCCCCCCCCCCCCCCCCCCTCTCCCCCCTCTCTCTTTTTGAATTGTTTCAAGAAGATTAAGATTGTCATAAAGCAAGACCAGTGCAGTTTTTCCTCTCAAGAGTAGCGAAATGAGACATTTTTCCTTGTGACATGCAAGAATATTGACCTGGACGACAAGACCAGGCCGTTTTCCTACACCAGCTCACGACATTTTTCCAAAAGCAAGGAATGGACCTTTTCCCAAAACCAAAGACCTGATTTTTTTTTCCCCCCTGAAACAGTGTCAGGCATTTTTTTTTTTTAATGAAACAATGTCACGGTATTTTCCCTGTAACAATGACAGGGCATTTTTCGTGGAACAATATCAAGACATTTTTCCTGAAACGATATCAGGATACTTTTCCTGAAACGACGCCAGGACACTTTGTTCTGAAACAACGTCAGGGCATTTTTTTCCTGAAACAATGTCAAGGCATTTTGTCCTGAAACAAGACCAGGACGTTTATTCGAAGCGAGAACGTGTCAACTTGCTTTTTATACCGAAATAAAACCAGGTTATTGTACAAAGCCTGGTTACATATCTGAAGACAGATAATCACACCTCACTCACGTACATAGAAATCTAGCACCGGCTATTTTTTGCGACAGTTTTGTCGTCAAGTATCCCTTGATCCTTTTTTTTTTTTTTTTTTTTTTTAATCTTTTATCACATTTTTACCCCCACCCCCACCCCTGTCTTTGCCCCACGCACCCTCCTCCTCCGGAGAACAGCGGAGACAAGTAAAACACACCTCACATACGTACTTTCAACACCTCATTTTGTGTGAGAGCGTGGAGTCCCCACTACATGTTACTTATGTACACCCGTTCTTGCTTTGTAGGCTTGTGAGCGTGCGTGCGTGTGCGTGCGTGCGCGCGTGGGATGGGGGGGTAGGGGAGTGGAGGGGCACGCCAGGGGTGGAGGAGTGGAGCGGGGGAATAAGAAGGGGAGGGATGAGGTGGGTGATGGTGCTATATACATACTAGCACAGACAAATGTCTGGGGATTTTGTTCTCCAAACCCAACTTCATCCTCTCGCACACACCCGCACTAACTACTTAATTGTTTTGACTTGATCGTCAGATCTGTGAAATCGTGCTACAATGTCTATCAATCATTTTTTTTCTTCTTTGTCTCCAAGAAATGTTACGTAATACACATGCGGTAGTACTGCTCAAATGTCTGTAAAAGTGCAATTTTTCGCTTCGCTTTAAGCTTAATCTCAAAACGTGTAACCAAATAACACAAAATTTATACATGCATGCACACTGCTCACACTCGCACATACAGAGAGAGAGAGAGAGAGAGAGAGAGAGAGAGAGAGAGAGAGAGAGAGAGAGAGAGAGAGAGAGAGAGAGAGAGACGGTGGCAATAGCAGATATAGAGCAATAAGACAAAAGGGAGATGAAATGAAATACAAAATCAGCCATCCATCCAAATACACCACACAAGATCATCTACTACGGAATGAATCTGGAATCACATTATGGTTATGCCAGTACAAGAGTCTTCCACTGCTTCTCCGTCCGTCGTCCTCCCACCCCCACCCCCACCCCCTCCCCCTAAATAAAGTGAAATAATGTGAATGATCAATATCTAGGGAAAATTTTGATTCACCCTTTCTCCTAACGTTCCCGTCTCTCTCGTTTTTTTTTTTTTTTTTTTTTTTTTTTTTTTTTGGGGGGGGGGGAGGGGTTTACTGTGGGAAGACATTCTGCATAGGTACTGAACAACTGACTTTCTCTTTTTACTTCTCAGGAACTTAAACTCAATATGAGGACTAATTTAAAAAAAAACAAAAAAAAAAAAAAAAAAAAACGGACACACACACTTTCCTCTAACAGAAAATGAAAGTTGGGCCACTCGAACACACATCGCATGGAACGAGCTAACGACCATAAAAGGAACAAAATATGCGATTCGATCCGCAGGCCCTCTACAAGCTAAAAACAAAAATAATTTGGGAACAGACAAAAGTAAACCTATCTTCTTCGAAACTATAGCATCTCTGATATCGTTGGTCAGGTCTGAAAGCCATAACATTTTGCAGCGTTAGAAAGGAAATAAAACTACTCTAATTGCGTATAATGATAGTAACAATTAAAGAAAAAGAAATGGTGGTAAAAGTTTGTCTTGCAACTTCTTTGTCCTCTTTTGGGGTGGGGGGGGGGGGGGGGGGGGGGGGGGGGGGGGGGGGAGGGGGCGGACTCACAAAGAGTTATTCTTTAAAAAGTGAAAAACTAAAATTGTGCCGTCAGACTCATTTCGCAGGAGAAGATCACCCATAACCAGTCCGCACCAACAAACAAAAAACAAAGGGCAAACTCACTATGAGGACTTCGTATATGCCTGCACGGCCCTGGCGGCCGGCGACGTGTAGTAGCCCGCCGGGTTCATGTGGCC
>JADBJO010000810.1:232500-237500 GCA_016801955.1 Conus betulinus | reverse complement strand
AAAAAAACACAACAACGAAAAACAGATGCAAAGCATATAAACGTACTCCCAGTTTATCTTGAACGCGCGTAAGACATTCCATAAAGAAGAAAAACCGTTTTGGGCCGTTACAGTCGTTAGCAATGGCTATTCTGGTAAAACAAAACATCGGGCATCATCCGTGACCCATAATAAACATACTTACAAATTTTGAGAAAGATCGGCGAAGTTCTTTCTGAGATATTCCATAAAGAAGAAAAAAACCGTTATGGGCCGTTATAGGCGTTAGCAACGGCTATTCTCGTAAAATAAAACATCGGACATCATCCGTGATCCATAACGAACATACAAATGTTCAGAAAGATCGACGCAGAAGTTTCGTCTGGAGCAAGTGGAACACATTTTGACCACGGACTGATACACTGACACATACATCCCCTGTTCTATAAGAACTGGGAGTATAAAACCGGCGTTTGTTCATACCAGCAGCCTTGATGCCGTATGTTGAGAAGCTACCCGCGAGGTCAAAGTCAGAACACGCTGACTTGGACTGGTCAGCAAGCCACACACTTGGCGCGTGCAAAACATCACGGCTTCTCTTTCTCTCTCTCCCCCTGGGGGGGAGGGGGGGGGGGGGGATACGTAGGCGGCGGAAAGGATGGTTTGGTGTGTGTGTGTGTGTGTGTGTGTGGAGAGGTGGAGGGCGAAAGTGAGAAACAGGGAACGAATGAGGACGACAAGGGGGATGAGGAGTGCTGGATTCACTATACATCCTTAAATGTGCAAAAGTCTTTCTATCTAGGCAGAGAATTTCAAATCTATACATCAGAGCTATATGCAATTATGAAAGCTCTGAATTATATCTATATGACACGCCAGTATCATTTTTATAGTGTGCTATTTTGTGTTGATTCAAAATCAGTTTTACAATCATTAAAGCACTGGAAATCTAAAATTAGAACTGATATTCTTTTTGAAATTAAGCATCTTTTACATTGTTTACTTTCCCGAGGTATAGCAGTTGTTTTTGCTGGGTTCCTTCACATTGTGGCTTAAAAGGGAATGAATTAGCAGACAAATTGGCAAAGCAGGGAGCTTGTACAATTTCTGAAACACCCTTCAACAAAGTCGTAAATTTTTCTCCGCATGAATTGCCCCAGCGATTGGAAAAGAATATGCGGAAGAAACATCTCTCATGAGAAGTTATTCGTCCTGCCATCATGTCCAAGGTATCTAGCCAGATTAATTCATAAATACGGGTAAATACATGGAATACAAAATATTCACGAGGTATAGCGTGTATATGTCAGGAGAATATCTCAATTCGTCATCTTTTATTTGAAATGCCCTATACTAACCCCAGCTTATAAGGAGAAGAATATTTTTATAAACAATTCTGACAATGTTGATAGTGTGGTAAATAACCCTTGCTTTTTTGATATTGCTTTGGTTATATGCTCAGTCCCCAGTTGCAAAACTATGGTGAAAAAAGACATTTGAGATATGTGTGTTAATAATAGTGACTTTTTTTTCCCCCTTTTTTTCTGGGGGGGGGGGTGGGGGAAGGTGCTGATAGTACAATGGAATGCATATTGCAGTTTAAAGGTCTAAGATCATCTTGTGATGAAAAGACGTTAAATAAAACTACCGAACTGAACTGGGGATGAGGAGTAGGAACAGGAGGAGCAGGGCCGTAAGACTGAAGCGGTGGTCATTTTGTTCGTTTCTTTCCCATTAACCGACACGGACTTTCATATGCTTCACTGTTTCCCATGTTGCTGACAATCACAACTAAAAACTACGACTTTACAAAAGCATTATTAAACTACTAAAAAAAAAACTAACACGGAACGAGGCATGTGTCACTCATACGCTTGAATCATTCATGACTTACTTTTCCCGTCCTTTTTCTTTTTTTATTTTTCTTTGTGTCAATGTTTTAATGCGTTCATTTGTTTGCTTATTTACTGATATGAATTTCTACTATTTCATGGTCCAAACTCCGTCATGTTCCGAAGAAATCCTGGACACAGGAATGGGAATGTGTCGTGAAGAGTGGAATTCCTCAGCCAAACACTGACAATACCTGTGCTGATTCCACACCACAATCCTTTGAATAGCAACAACAATGCTAATGAAAATGATCATCATCACTTCAACCCTTCTGAGGCTTTGGTATCACCTGCAAAACGAATTATGGTTTCTTCGTTATGTGTGAATTACAATTCGACTGAATTTCAGAACAGATTCTTTTCTGTGTCAGGACGAACGGAAAAACAGCGAACAATACACTTAATTCGCTCTGTTTCCCGAACCAGAAATAAACCTGGAAGTGGTGTGACTGACATCGTTGTAAATCTGTTCTCTAATATGATAAAACGTTCCTTCTTTTTCTTCTTCTTCTTCTTCTTCTCGTAGTATGTAAAATCATTGTAATCATGTTATCGTTGATATCCATGTTGTTGTTGAAACAAAAACGGCGAAGTTGTGTGTGTCCCCCACCCCCACCCCCACCCCTTTTGGTAAAAAAAAAAAAAAAAGTTTACTTATTCTCTCATTTATTTCTTTAATTTTTTTTTTGTTTGTTTGTATACTTTTAATTCGCCTTAACAGCCCACAAATCACTGATGGTTAGTTCATCTTGTTCCTAGCGAGGCTGACCTCGAGATCTTGTGTCGGGGTTCAAAACATTTCCAAAAAAAAAAAAAAAAAAAAAAAACAATCAATCAATCAATCCACCAATCAATCAATCAAACTAGTCAGAAAGCAAACACTGTATGTCGAGAGGCCTGTAGCTGACGTTCACGAGTTCCAACCACTCGCGGGGTGGAATTTGTTCGCCTTGAAAAGCCCTCTATCTACCCCTGCTGTAGACCGACACTACTGCCTTAGAAGTCCGCTTGGCTTGGAACAACGTCACTTGAAGTATCTCCTGGCCTTTAGCCTAAAGACTGAACACTATTATCCTCACCGTCTATTATCCTTTTAATTACTATTGTCATAGTTTTTGGTGGGGAGATGTTATTCAAAAGGAAACAAAGTTTTGTTCATCTTGTAAACACTACGAATAAGAAACGGCCGTCATGTTATGCTTAAAATAGTTGTCTTTGCGAAGAGAAATCAAATATGCACGCTATGAAAGTCACACACACACACACACACTTAACCCCCCTTTTGACTCCATCCGTCTGCTGTAACACAAGTGGTTCAAAAGAGAAGCGAAACAGTGACCTTGTGGCCGTCACCTCCTAGATCAAAGGAGTGAGCGGCGGCGGCCTTTTCTGAACATCAGTCGTGAGAAATCTGACACTGTACGACCAGCCTCGTGGCCCGGGACACGCGTTAATGTAATACGTCAATCACATTCTGATTTATATCACACACACACACACACAGGCGCGTACCCCCCCCCCCCCCCCCCCCCCCCCCCCCCCCCCCCCCCTCTTATAATTTAAGCAACTCTGTATCTAATTCAGGTAAGTCTTACCGGCGTAAATCGACTTCAGCCTCGACAGACAAGACAAATTCCTGATACCAGCAATTCAAGGCCAAACGGGAAATCTTTTCTAATCGTGCACCGCCCTTATTTCCCGTACTCCATACAGCCATAGACCTGTGCCCAACCCAGTCTGCGCGCCATTTTTTTTACGCCCTCGATATCTTGCCATCAAGGGTCAAACACTTTTCGTCTAATATCACGATTAGTGGAAAGACGTTAAATAAATGACACACACAAAACAGGCTATCATTATTCACGGCGTGTATGTTCGTTTTTCTTTTTCTCCCCTATTAAGTTTTAATAAAATATTTCGCGGTGCATAACTTACTTTTTGTGTGGCGAAATTTACTCTCTCGGTTACGAAGAAATAATTCGGCATGCATGATGATACTTCTTTCGATGATAAAAGCCACTCTTTCAGCTAAAAAAAAAAAAAAAAAAAAAAAAAAAAAAAAATCAATGCACACTTAAAAGAAAATGTTTTAATATATTCTGTTACAAAGAAAATAATCCGTTACCTGTAATACACTCGCGTTATAGTGAAAGGTACTCTTTCCACACAATTGGTTGTGTGCCCTATCCGCTGATCTCTGACGGAGAAACTTACTTCCATTGTTAAGAAAGCAATGTGCTATGCAGAATTAAGACTTTGTGATGGTGAAACTAGCAGCTCCTTCCAGTGCAAAGAAGGCACTGTGCTAGGCATAATTACACTTTTGCTGATGAGACGTACTCTCTTTCCAGTGCCAAGAACCAGCGACGGGTTCTGACAATGAAACGTGCAGAAAAAGTGCTGTGTAAAGTTCTTCGTTTGAAGGCCAAAATTTTCCTGAAGTCCACGTTCCCTGAACGAAATGACCAGAATTCTGCCCTGCTGGCACTTGCCAACTCTCACGGACTCTATACTTCCCCACTCATCCCACACACTCAGTGCCCACCCCCCCCCGTCCTTTCCCTCCCGCCCCCCCCCCCCCCCCCCCCCCCCCCCCCATCCACACACGCTCATCAGCAGATAGCCCCCACGGCCGTCTTGTTCAAGAGCATCCGCAACATCAACACTGCAGACCACGGCAGACCGAGGTGCCAGAGACGGGAGGAAGAGGGGCAGGGGGGGGGGGGGGGGGGGGGGGGGGAGTGGATCGGGGTTATCATCATCAGACCCATCTTCACCTCCGAAACGAAGGAGGTGATAACGGACGACTATCTCTCTTGACCTGCGGGCCAACGCAAGCCGGCGCCTCTGTGTGTGTGTGTGTGTGTGTGTGTGTGTGTGTGTGTGTGTGTGTGTGTGAGGCGAGTGCGTGTGTGTGCGTGTGTGTGTGTGTGTGCGAGGCGTACGTGTGTGCGTGCGAGCGCATGTTGGTGGCGCTTGTTCCATTGGGTTCATCCTGGTCAGTTGGTCTGGCGGTGCTGGGGAAGTCATCATCGCGGCTTGTTAAGTTCCTGCCTGATAGAAGGGACCTGCTGCTTGTCAACGCTTGTCTATTTATTTTCCTCCCACCTCCCGCTCCACCCTCCCCCC
>JADBJO010000810.1:217500-227500 GCA_016801955.1 Conus betulinus | reverse complement strand
TTTTGGCTCGGAAGATTAAAGGTTATTCGATGGAAGTCGGTTGAGGTTTTCCGATTATGTTGTCGACAACAACAGCAACAATTCTGGAAAACACTCCTTTAAGCACATCATGTGAGGAAAGGGAGGCGGTGAGTCGGGGCTGGGGAAGGGACTGGGGGAAGGGGATGGGGAGAGGGGGGTTCGTTCATCCAACTAAGTCACGGGGTAACTGCTAGTTCACAAGGTTGAGAGAAGGGGAGGGGGGGGGGGGGGGGGGGGGGGGGGGGGGGGGGGGGGGGGGGGGGGGGGGGGGGAGGGAGGGAGAGGGAGAGAGGGGGGGGAACGGGGGTGGGGGGGGGGGGGGGGGGGTGACAGCATGACTGCCAGACCCCGGTTCCTGAAACTACAATCCGCAGCTTGCAGCAGCAGCATTATATATGCAGCATCCCTAATGAAACGACCCCCACCGTCGCAATCGCCCTGACCACTAAAGTGGTGGCGACAGGCCCAAGCCCTCCCTCAATCAACGGAACCGATTGAAATCTAATCAAGCCGCTCATTATCCGTGCATCATCGAGCAGCCCCCCAGCCTAGGAACCTCTCACCGGGGCCGCGCTCGATTTGATAAGCAGCGGCGTCCAGTTCGGCTCGGCCTTCACGGGCCTTCGGACTGCATTAGTTTCAGCGCGGCCTGCTTGTGGTACGCTTTACCGAGTCGTGGGCCGACTTGGCCCCCCCAGAGTCCCCTCAATTTTCCTCCCCAGATTAATTGTAATGGATAGGCACGGGGGAATAACAGCACGCGTCAGCTGATGAGAAGTCGAGGGGACGAAAGGCAAACAGAATGTAAACAACCATTTTTTTTGTTTAGTTCATAAAAAAAAAAAAAAAAATTAAAAAGGTGAAAAAAAAAATCCAATGAAACCAGACCGGTATTACCCTTTTGCTTAAAACTTGTAAGTCTGAGGTTTGTGAAGAACAGGACGATTTCTCTTAACTAGAATGAAAATGGATTAAATTCTCAAATTCCGTTAAATTCAGACAGAGGCCTGCGTATACAGAAAACAATGAAGGACTTATATGGTTTAAAACAGATATAACAAACGCTAAAGTCATATTTAAGCCACACAAGCTAGTGTATGAAGTTAAAACCAACACTAGCTATACGAAACTATATACCGTCATAAACTAAGTAAACCAGATAAAATTGGATTTTGATAAACGAGGTAAGCAAAACAAAACTAAATTTGGTTAGAAATAATCTAATTAAAAAAATATAACAGCATGAAAAATATACAGAAGGTTGAATTACAAATTCTATTCGTTTGAATGCAACCAGACTCAGCTGAAGGGATTTAGTTGATCAAGGAGGATAGCCTAGTAAATGAAATAACTATCGGGAGTATAAAACACAATCTGCTTTAGACAGAATGTGGTCTATCTTACCAGACGCCTCTGAAGTTCAATTACAAAGTCCTTTACTTAAAAGAAAAACACATCAGAACTCATATCAAAGACTGCAATGGTTTGAAGTGCTTTGTGCATGATCTATATAGTACATTTAAACTTGGCGCCCATTATTAGTTGTTTTTTTACGGGTTCTCCCTTCCTCTTGGTTTAAACATACGGTACACACTTCATCAAAAGTTACGGACCAAAAGCGTGAACATTTGGTGCAGTTGTTCAGTTTTCCACATTGACAAGTTCCTGTCTCGTGACGCGACTGCAACCGACTGGGCTGTCAACATACAGACTGCCCCCCACTCACTAATGATGAAAGTTAAATTCAGGCTAGGAAATTAAGAAAATACCTTTTTTTTTTTTTAACGAATTTCAAAACACGCGACTGCCTAGTCCTTTTCTTGTAGTCTGTATTATGAAACATGTCACAATATTAAGACAAATACAAATAATGAGAGGACAGCTACAAATTCTACACGGTCCTTTTACCTGTATGCATGATATCTATAGCTAGAAATTCTACACGGTACTATTACCTGTATGCATAATATGTATAGCAAAAATTTCACACAGTCCTGTTACCTATATGTATAATATGTATAGCTAGAAATTCTACATGGTCCTACTATCTGTAAGAATAATACATATAGCTAGAAATTCTACACGGTCCTATTACCTGTATATATAATATGCATAGTCAGAAATTCTGCACGGTCCTATTATCTGTATGAATAATGCAAAAAGCAAGAAATTCTACACAGTCGTGTTACCTGTAGGCGTAATACCTATAGCTAGAAATTCTACACGGTACTATTACCTGTACGTAATATGAATAGCAAAAATTTTTACACAGTCCTGTTACCTGTATATATGATATGTATAGCTAGAAATTCTACATGGTCCTACTACCTGTAAGAGTACGTCTAGCTAGAAATTCTACACGGTCCTATTACCTGTATATATAATATGGATAGTCAGAAATTCTGCACGGTCCTTTTATCTGTATATATTATATGGATAGTCGGAAATTCTGCACGGTCCTGTTATCTGTATATATAATATGGATAGTCAGAAATTCTGCACGGTCCTATTACCTGTATGAATATAATACAAAAAGCAAGAAATTATACGCAGTCCTATTACCTGTAGTGAATGTATGATATGCATATTCAACACAAATGTGACGGACTGCTAACAGTTTGAACATCACAGCGAGAGAAATAAAACTGAGCAAAACTTAAGAGCCGAACTGAGGATGTAACCATTTACGGCGCAAGCGACCGGGTGGCGGTACAAAAATAGATCATATCTCCTCACTGACCCGTGATCCTCAGCAACATTATTTACTTGATTTTGTATTGGAAAATGAAGAGGTGAACGTGTATCCGAGACTAGAGTGTTTAACGAAGCTGTTTAAAAGTTGTTTTTCCTACCGCTGCCCTTCACACACACACACACACACACACACACACACACACACACACACACACACACACACACACACACACACACACACACGCACGCACGCACGCGCGCACACACACACACACAAACACACACATATATATATATATATGTGTGTGTATGTGTGTGTGACACAGAGAGAGAGAGAGAGAGAGAGAGAGAGAGAGAGAGAGAGAGACAGACAGACAGACAGACAGACAGACAGACAGACACAGACATTCGCATGAGGTCATTTTCAGATTTTACAGGAAAGAAAAATATTTTAGTTCCAGGCTCTGCAATAAAGAAAAGCACCAGATAAAACAGCATCAGTTTGTGCACATACGCCAACAATTCCGTGTTCTAGACACGAATACCAAACCACAACTCATCTTGAGCGGAAAGGACATTCACAAACTTGCCCACAACTTGACGCCTACCCGTCTGATGTCTACTTTATTTAATAATCGTGTCGGTCCAACGCAATTCGCTCAATTCTGTCAACTTCCTAATGACCGGTAAGATTTTCTGCACACCTCAATTCACCAGTGGCAAGCCCGTGTGACAGGTAAGCAAAACGATGCAGGCGTCATTCGCTTTTATGATTTTTTTTTTCCCTGTTCTTGTGTGTGCCGCTGTTGTTGCCGTTATCAACTTTTTACCCGTTTTCAACGACTAGCGTAATCGATTAAAAAAAAACAACACACAAATACGTAAGCAAATAAGGCGAAAAACAGATTTCTCAAGAACCTGGTCTTTGATTCGGCCTCTTTTTTTCCCCCCCGAGTTAAAATATTCACTTCACATTCAGTACAAACAAGACAACGGTTTGCCTGTAAAGTTTTAAAAAAAAAAAAAAAAAAAAAAAGAAAAAAAAAAAAAAAGATTGTCAGAAAGGATTGCTTTTTAATTACACACAGGTATTTTTTTCACCTTTTTTTTTTTTGTTATGCACCATCACTTTATGCGTCCCCTGACTGATGCACAGAATCATGGGCATTCTCACTGTCAGGAACAGAAAAGACACAGGCTACTCCAGGTGATAGTCCTTCCTGTTCTGGTCGATCAAAAACAGTGACCTGCCATGGCCAACACGACAAACCTTCCACTGCCAACACGACACAGTCATAATGTCTCTCAGCTGAAATTCCTGGCCTCCCCTATCTATCACTGCAATAAATGAAAAAAAAAAAAAAAAAGACAACAAAGACGAGGGTGTCATTTTAATGTGCAGTTTACATAATATGACGGACGTTAACAAAAAAAAAAAAAGCTAATGCGGGTATGGAGCACAGACATCGTTTCCATTTATTGATTTCGACGGTGTTTGTAGATCTGATAAAGAGGTGAGAGAGGGAAAATAAAAATGCAATTATGTGATATCATCCGCTTCGCCCACATACACACAAACGCACGCGCGCTTCACCCTGACAGACACAAGCACTGGTATGATCTAGTTATATACGAAAAGAAATGAATAGTCACTTTAAACAATAAGGAGAAGAAGAAACTATCGAGCATGCGATCGCTTCACATTCGCTTTAGCTGTTTGTGTGTGTGCTCTCTCTCTCTCACTGTGTGTGTGTGTGTGTGTGTGTGTGTGTGTGTGTGTGTGTGTGTGTGTGTGTGTGTGTGTGTGTGAGAGAGAGAGAGAGAGAGAGAGAGAGAGAGAGAGAGAGAGAGAGAGAGAGAGACAGACAGACAGACAGACAGAGACAGAGAGAGAGAGAGAGAGAGTGTGTGTGTTCTGGTCCACATCAGTTTATGTGCGATTTTGTGATTCAATATATCTTTCTGTCTTCATATTCGTTCCAACCACTCCCCTCTTCCGCCACTCCACCAGTGTGTGTGTGTGTGTGTGTGTGTGTGTGTGTGTGTGTGTGTGTGTGTGTGTGTGTGTGCGCGTGATTTTTTTTTTTTTCCAGTTGATCACAACCATTCGCTGTGATCGAGCCGCTGTTCCATTTAAAATTTTAGATCCTCCATAAACATTGTTAAAAACAAAACTACGAAACTGTGCGTAAGCTTGGAGGAACTGAACGTCACCGGCATGAAAACCCAGCTTTAGGAGACACATGCTCTCCTACCACGCCTACCCCCATTACACACACACACACACACACACACACACACACACACTTTTAACCAAGCCACTCGCAACAAGCTGACACCGCCAACCCCGAGCACTTGAGAGAGAGACAGAGTGTGGTTTTCAGCCAAGCCGCTTTGTGCGTGCTTCCAGCGACGAACGACCGCTATGATTAATTGACGACCGGCCGTTTTGTCTGGGCTCGTCTGCTAACTTATTTAGTGGCCCAACTTAAAAGACATCACACGGGAAAGCAAGCGGCTCCTTGCCTTGGCCTCGCCTGCTTAGTCCCGCTTAGCTTTGGATGGGAAAGCCCGTGAGCCATCTCGTGTGAAGTGTGTGTGTGTGTGTGTGCGTGTCTCTTCTTGCCTTTTCTTTTGCCTTGTTTTTTTCCCCTTCCTTGGCGTTTCTCCGCGACAAATTAGCTCCGCGACAAATTAGCTCCGCTTTTTTGTTTCTGTCGTTTTTTTTCTTTTCCTCTCTTAAATCTCTCTCTCTCTCTCTCTCTCTCTCTCTCTCTCTCTCTCTCTCTCTCTCCTGTGTGTGTGTGTGTGTGTGTGTGTGTGTGTGTGTGTGTGTATGTGCGAGAGACAGTGACCGTGAGAGAGAGAGACACATGTGTGTGTGTGTGTGTGTGTGTGTGTGTGTGTGTGTGTGTGTGTGTGTGTGTGTGTGTGTGTGTGTGTTGGGGTGTCAGGGGGATGGGGGCACGGAGGAGCGGAGTTGCTAAATTGGAAGGAAGGGGGATGTGGGAGATTACAGAATGTCTATACCCTTCCGGGGATAATGACTTCATTCTCTGTGACTCGCAGCACGTTGGATAAATGATAGACTTTTGAACACGAAGGAATGCGCATCATGCGCTCACACACGAATCACACAAATCACACATGCGCCGAGAGAGAGAGAGAGAGAGAGAGAGAGAGAGAGAGAGAGAGAGAGAGAGAGAGGGCTTTTATATTGATCATTTTCGTTTTGACGAGTGTGCGTTACTTATATTCTCACACACACTCCCTGATCCTTCTGCTTTAAATGTTACAGCTAAATAAAGCCACTGTACAAATGACGAAGGAACAATTTGCCTGCACTTGTTCTCCTCCGTCCCCCCCCCCCGCCCCCCCCCCGCGCGCACACACACACACACACTCATTCCAAACACAGTCCATGAAACGCGAAAACGATGAGGTCTGTCGTTGTCACCACTGTGAACCGATTCACTTTTAGCTCCCATTAAAAGGGGGCTCTGTAATAGTGCAATTTTCTGTGCATGAAAAGATTTTTTTTTTTCTTTTTTTTTTTTTTTTCTTTATTATGTTTGACAGTTCCCATCACCCCTCCTTTCCGAACACCTGTTTTTGTTCCCCCCCCCCCCCCCCCCTCTCTCTCTCTCTCTCTTTCTCTCTCCGTTTTGAAATCTCGTCCTACCTCCCCCCCTCTCCCACCCCACCCCCTTCTTCCACCATATTTGTGAGTTTGCTTGATTGACCTGCACTGACTTAATCATTCAAATACTCAAGCTTTATTTCCTAGCAATTCTTTTTCAAAATTCAAACTCCTATTAATTTTCATTTTATTCATGCCTTGTGGTTGGTAAGTTTTTCATTTTCGGACTCTCTCTCTCTCTCTCTCTCTCTCTCTCTGCCCAGTTTCTCTCTCTCCTGCTTTCCTGTTCTTGTATTTATTTGTGTCTTTGTTCAATTATTTTCAAAATCGGCATAAACAGTAGGGGCAACTTCAGCACACAGCACGCTAACACACACACACACACACACACACACACACACACACACACACACACACACACACACACACACAAGACCCAAAGAATAACATCCACAACAATAATGCAGAACAAGAAAAAAAAAAAAAATGAAAAAACACACCGCAAGTTAAAACCAAAAACGTAGGCAAGTTTGAAATAACTTGGCCTGAGATTTGTTGTGATTAAGCGATGATGCTTAGTATTACTGTTGCTAATACCGAATCTTTTTCAACGAGATTTTATTTTTTTGAGTGAAAGTAACAGTTTGATACTTGTGACAACGCCCAACATGCCTTTCTGCTTTCAGAGGCTTTATTTAACTTTGCTCTCGGTTCGGGGTCTATTCACACACACACACACACACACGCACGCACGCACGCACGCACGCGCGCGCGCGCGCACACACACACACACACACACACACACGCACACACACGCACGCACGCACACGCACGCACGCACACACGCACACATACACGCACGCACGCACCCGTCTCCCCCCCCCCCCCCCCTCTCTCTCTCTCTCTCTCTCTCTCACGGACAGATAAGCTCTTATCTCCGTCTCGCCAGACAGAGCACAGCAGTTCCGTGAAGGACCTCACCATCATGCTAATAAAGAACTCCCATGCAGTCAGATCCTGTAGCCTATGTCATCTTCCGCCCTCTGGCCCCTGAGAATATTTGATGCGCACGGCGCGATGGCCAATACGCAGACTGTAATGTGTTTATTTATTTATTTAAACTCGAATCGTTCTGTATTAAAACGACGTGCTCTCGCCCGGGGAGAAACCGCCCGACTTTAAGACCGAAAGAAAAGCCTTTGTGACGATGAAATTCGGCGATGCAGCAGAATACAACACAACATAATATGAAACAATGCTTTACGATACAAAACAAGGCAATACTATACGATGGAATACGATGCAAGACGATAAATATAATGTAATACAATACAGTACATAATTATATAATGCAAGACGGTACAATCTTATGCAATGCAGTACCTGATACCATATGATACCGCTGTGGCACGAAACTGATCGACACAATTCCATTAAACACACAATGCCAGACAATCAATCCAAACACAATACAATAAAATACAATACCATGTAATAAATACAACGTAATACGGTTCATTACGACATATGGCAATACAAAATATACAACATATAAGATATGATGCAAATAAAAATCGATGCAATAGGACAGCATACAAGAAAAAAAATCAATACGATACTATACAAAATGATAGGCCTACGATTCAATACAATCTAGCCATCCACTGAACCCAGAAACGCACGCGCGCGCGCGCGCGCGCGCACACACACACACACACACACACACACACACACACACCACTTATACTGGCGGTACAGCCACACAGCAATCTAGGGATGGAGGGATGGACGGACGGACGGAGGGATGGGATGAACGGACGGATGGATATGTATGCACGGATAAATAGATGGACGGATGACGGCTGTAATCACATACGGTAAGAGCACCCCTTTCCGGAACAGCCGAGACCTGGCGAGGCTGGCATGACTGAGCTGGCTGCAAGTGCCAGTTGTGTAAGACTACAGACAGGGGAACCTCTCAGGATCTGTCGGGTTTCCGCCGCGATAGTCGCTAAAGCTCTCTCGCTCCTCTCGTCAAGTTGGCGGATGAGCGTGTCTGAAGTGGTAGGAAACACCTCGGTTACATGTGTCTCTTTCATTACTTTTTGTTTTTCCCGTTTTGTCCTTTATTTTTCTTTTTGCTTTTGCTTTGCTTTCTGCTCTCTCTCTCTCTCTCTCTCTCTCTCTCTCTCTCTCTCTCTCTCTCTCTCTCTCTCTCTCTCTCCTCTTCCTCCTCCTCCTCCTTCTTCTTCTTCTTCTTCTCCTCCTCCTCCTCCTGAATCATGGAAAGGATAAAGAGAAATATTGTTGAGAAAACAACGTGAAAATTTTAGCCAACCCGCACCGGAACACTTACGTTTGAAAAACAACACGGTTGGGAGGAAAACCACCATCACCACCACCACCACAACAACAACAACAAACAGCAACAACAACAACAACACACACACATATGCGCACACAACAACACACATACACACACACGCGCGCGCGCGCACACACACACACACACACACACACACACACACGACAACTAGATACATCGAGGGGCACTCGAGGAGAGCGCGGTCCTTCGCCAACGTCGAACGGATCCTAGATCCGCCCTTGTGTCCGGAAAACATTCGCGGTACGGATCCGGACAAAAATCTAGTCCCTTCGTTCTTCGACCACATAACAGTCCATCCATACCGCCAAGTTTTGGTGAAGATCGGTTCTGAAGGTCACGTGTAATCGCCCCCCCCCCCCCCCCCCCCCCCCCCCCCCCCCCCCCACACACACACACACACACGCACATATAACGGAACGGGGATGAACATGATTAGCTCCTTAAAGGCGGCTACGATCATAATAATGTAATTAGAATGTGATGGCGATGAACGCAAAACATGCCATAAACAGCCTAAAAAAAAAAAAAAAAAAAAAAAAGAAAAGAAAAGAAAGCTGGAGAGGAGGAGGGCGGAGGGGTGGTGGCGAATGATTGTGGCCATGTATACGAGTATGACGGAGTCGATTAAATTTGTGTATCTGTGTATGAATCATCAAGGTATGTGTGCACATGCATGTGCGCGCGCGCGTGTGTGTATGTATGTGTGTGTGTGTTATTTGTATGCTATGAACAACGTGTGTATGCGAGTATGTACGTTGCCCACATGGGTAACACATGTTCAAACTGTATGGCGTGTTTACACGCAATCTATGTGAAAAAAATGGCCATGCCCTTATTTGTTTAGTGTGTACACAATTTGTTCTTTCGATTATAAGCACCTTTTTAAACTGAAATACAGATTAGTTTTTCAATACACAGTTGATGTCCCTTACAGACTTGAGTGGTGGGAATGCTAGTGATAACAATAATAATACTGATAATATAAACAACAAGGTTATCCATGATAACAATAGTCAAAACAACACCCCCCATTCACACAAATATTGATAAACGAACAAACGGTACAGAAGACCTACTATTCACGGGGGCATGGAAACAATGAAAATGCAGTGTTTTTTTTTTGCACTGAAGCGCCCTTAAACACCACAAGTACAACGAAACAAAGACAAACAACAACGACAGTTTGCAGTGCGAAATATTGCATCAGATCACAAAAAGCTGGGTCGATGGGTCTGCACATACACTGAGCAACGTTCGCT
>JADBJO010000810.1:190000-200000 GCA_016801955.1 Conus betulinus | reverse complement strand
TTTGTGTTTTTTTTTTCTTTCGGTGCCGAGGATATCGCATAATTATAGCTGGTTATCTCCGAATGATTCTATACATGGTCGTATATTGCCAGTCAAGTTTCTCTCAGAAGAAATACACTCTGTATAAGTAGGCCACACATAAAAAAAAACTTCTTTAAGGAAATGGTTCATTATGGATAATGCAATATATTACAACGAATTCGGAAGACAAAAGTGTTATCGTGTACAACGTCCTCTTCCTCCTCTCCCATCCTATTTTGCTTACTTAAAAATGTCTTTAACTTCTATATTTCAAACACATTCATGTCAAAAAGACGGGGCGAAATTGCCTGGTGTGGTTTACCCTCACCGTTGCTTGTCTAAGCCACGCTCGGGAAAAAGAAGTTCAGGGGAGGGAGTAGTAGGAGACCTTTATCGACGAGGGAAATAGAAACACACTTGATTAAAACAAAATCGGTTCTCTACCATTGCCACTCTCTTTC
Organism: Conus betulinus; assembly: GCA_016801955.1. Taxonomy (NCBI): domain Eukaryota; kingdom Metazoa; phylum Mollusca; class Gastropoda; order Neogastropoda; family Conidae; genus Conus; species Conus betulinus. The sequence continues at coordinate 199,518 of JADBJO010000810.1, read as the reverse complement.
TCCTCTCCCTCTCTCTGATTCTCTCTCTCTCACACACGTTCTCTGTCGGTGTGTGTGTGTGTGATTGTGTGGTGTGTGTGTGTGGGGGGGGGGGGGGGGGGGGGGGAGGGGGGGGGACCACAGTTATCTCTCTCTCTCTCTCTCTCTCTCTCAAACACACACACACACGCACACATACACATGCACACTCTCTCTCTCTCTCTCTTCTCTCTCCCCCCCCCCTCCCCAACCCCCCCCCCCCCCCCCCCCCCCCCCACCCCCTCCCTTTCTCTCATTCTGTCTCATACATTCTCTTTGTCTCTCTCTTGATCCTGCCGTCTCCTGCGCTATGTTCGTGATATGGCGGAACAGTATAATACACTATTAAAGACAGGGTTGGTAAGAAGTGGGTCACCTATTAATCACTTGGATGTAATAAAAGCTGTGAAACATTTTGCCATAAAGCTTGATGTTCGCAGTGTTGATTACATGTGTGATCTTGGACACCTGCCGTTAAATTCAAACGAACAGGTCTTTCTGCGTTAGAACGAAAAAACAGAAATAAATGTGCTAAAAATCCTTTTGTTTGTTGGAACCTTCTTTTGAGCCGTTAGTACCATACGCAGCTGTTGATCAGTTGAGCGTAACTTTGTGTGACCACTGGATGTCAAACACCGGCCTCGGAAAAGTGGCCAGACTACGTCAGCAGTTAATGGAAATCTTCAATGAGGCTGGGAATGGTAAAAATAAATAATGAGAAAGTTGGGTAACGCTTGTTCCAATGATGAAATAATTACACGCTCCTAAACTCCAAACTTATGGCACCAAATCGTCTGGCAGAAATGCCAAGACAGAACACACATAACAAACAAGGAGATATCCTTAAATATCAACACAGAACACACAAAACAAACAGACATCTCTAAATGCTAACACAGAATACGCAGAACAAAGACATCCTAAAATGGCAACACAGAATAGACCGAACAAACAAATATTCCTAAATGGCAACGCAGAATACACCGAACAAACAGATATTCCTAAATGGCAACACAGAACACACAAAACAGACAGACATCCCTAAATGCCAAAATAGAAAAACACAGAACAAACAGACATCCCTATATGGCAACACAGAACAAACAGACATCCCTAAATGGCAACACAGAACAGACAGACATCCCTAAATGGGAACACAGAAACAACACACAGAGCAAACAGACATCCCGAAATGGCAACACAGAACACACAGAACAAACAAGGAAGACATCCCTGGAGATGTCTTCTGGTTTTGTTCCGTATGCTCTGTGTCGGCATTTTCTGCTAAGCCATTTGGTATTGAAAGCAGCATTCGTTTGGGGTTGTTGGAGTGTAATCATTTCATGAGAGCAAGAGTTACCGTACTTGTTCCTATCTAAAGTCAGCAGCGAGTGGTGGCAAGCAGCGGGGCAGGAGCCAGTGACCACACTGATGAGAAGGAAGTGGGCAGCTGGGTAGGAAACAACAGCCTTTGGAAGCCGGAGTCCGGCACCACTGGTCAGGCTCTAACTAGGATAAGGAAAAGGGGATGACTGTTGTGGCACTGACCGACCCAACCGGCATTAACTGGAATGGAGTTGTTTTTCTCATTTTCTCCTGCAAACCAGTGGTGTACTACAAGGTCTTTCTTCGACCAGTTCGCTATCTTTTATATGTGAAGGATTCACTACTTTTTGTTCCATGCTTCTGTGATGATCTTTGCTGATGACGCAATCATCCATTCATCCTATCAAAACTTACAGTCCCTATCCTCAAATTTACTGAAAAGTGTACATAGGTTGACAAAACGGGCAGATGAAACCACCTGTCATTCAATGTACAAATAGCAAATTTCACACGGTGATGACTGCAGGACAGAAAGGTCAGAATTTACGCCATATTCTCCCCCAACTATACACATGGGAAACAATAAGGTAAAAGAAGCCACGACTCGCGAACTCCGAGACATGCTCGTAGATAACAAACTAATTCATCTTGGAGTAAACATACCAGCCAATGGATTGGACAAATACTTTTAAATCTACAAGCGCACAGAAGAAAATACTTTCCATATCTAAACACAAATCCTGCAGCTCCTTCATGACGCATACAGTCAATAATGAATTTTGCATCAACGCTCTGGGACAGTGTCAGTGATAATGTATGGAAACCACTCCTCAAAAGTCAACGTACTTTCCTAAAACTTGCCATTTCACAGCTTTTGAATCTCTAAATATTTTACCACTTAACAGCTTAAAACTAAATAACAGGCGGCTTGTTCTTGATATATCAATTTCAAAACCATGATTCGACTTACTTAAGTCAAGATTCCGTTTCGCTGTAGGTGCATTCTGAAACTTTGGGGGCTTTTTTTTTTTTTCTTTTAAAGTAATTTTCTTGACAGAAAGCTAAAAAATAATTGTATTTCCATGAGAAAATGTATGAAGAATATTTAATGACTGCTTAAGTATAAACAACATGCTTTAAAAACATCACACACACACACACACACACACACACACGCGCGCGCGCGCGCGCGCGCGCGCGCGCGCGCGGGACAATTTTATGTATCTCTCGCTTCATGCTACCTACCTACCATCTTCCCGTATGCCTATCTGTCTATCCGTCTATTCCGTCTCTCTCTCTCTCTCTCTCTCTCTCTCTCTCTCTCTCTCATATGGCCCTTCCCCGTGCGTTTTTATCTTTCTCTCTGTGAGTGTATTTTGTTGATTGTTAGCTAAAAATTTCATATTTAGACAATCGGATTTATGTGCTCAAATTCAAGAAAATGCAATTGTTGATTTTTACACTGTTCCTTCCAAAATTCATGTTTTTTATTTTTTTACCCTCGCGGGCGTGGGAGTCACTTAAAAAAATCATCCACGCTTATATCTATACCGTCGATGTTTCTCTCTCTCTCTCTCTCTCTCTCTCTCTCTCTCTCTCTCTCTCTCTCTCTCTCTCTCTCTCTCTCTCTCTTTTTCTCTCCGGCGCTACTCGCGACCATGCACTTCCAAACTAACTTGATATCAAAGCTTTGGCCAATGAGCCTGAAGCAATAATTATCGAATTAAATCTGGACATTAAAGGTAGGGAAAAACCCCTCACGCATGCCATGCTATAGCCAAGCCAACCAATAGTCTGATTTAATGTGTAACACACAAACGATGATAATACACCGCGTGGCTTTAGATTCGTAGCGGCTGAAAACAGACTCTATGGATATATCTTTGAACCATACTATCAATAAATGTAAACTACTAAACGCGGCTCGCTCAGATGAACGTAGCGGCTCCCTCAGAGAGAGAGAGAGAGAGAGAGGAGAGAGAGAGAGAGAGAGAGAGAGAGAGAGAGAGAGAGACAGACAGAGGACAGGAGACAGAGAGACAGACAGACAGAGAAAAAAGAGAGAGACAGACAGACACAAACAGAGGGAGACAGAGGGACGAACGTAGTGACGCCTCAGAGAGAGAGAGAGACAGAGAGACAGAGAGAGAGAGAGAGAGAGAGAGAGAGAGAGAGAGAGATTCGGATCATTTATTCATGTATAGGCCTGGCCTTTTATGAAGGGAGGGTGAACTCATGCTATGTACAGAAGAAGGCAAGCATCAAGAAAAAAAAATCCATGCCTCAAAACACGGAGCTGCACAATTTCCCTAAATTTGAAAGCTTTTACATAAGTGCAAGAAGAAATTCCGCACAATTTGAATCATAGAGGAACAATAAACACACGCACGCACGCGCTCACCACTGGATTCGTTTACAGGCAATCAGTCATGTCTTGCACAGCGTGCTTCACTTCAAAATTGTATACGATTCTGAAAGAAACGTGCACACTGGCCCTTCTCTCCGTATATACATATTTGCGTATGTCCATGTGTGTGTGTGTGTGTGTGTTGTGTGTGTGTGTGTGAGAGAGAGAGAGAGAGGAGAGAGAGAGAGAGAGAGAGAGAGTGCGTGTGTGTGTGTGTGTGTGTGTGTGTGTGTGTGTGTGTGTGTGTGTGTGTGTGTCTATATTTTCTATGTCCTCTCATGATTATGTAAACTTGTTTAAAATTTAAACCATAAGGTTACTGAAATATTTCAAAAACACAAAAATAAACTAATGACAGAGCTAACAATAAACGTCTTCGTTACGATTGAATACATTTACATACAAAGTCGTCGTCGTCGTCGTCGCCGCCGTTGATGTCATCGTCATCGTCGTCGTAGTAGTAGTGGCAGCTTCAGCAGCAGCGGCAGCTGCGGTAGGAATAGTAGGGCTACTAGCCGCAGCAGTAGCAGTACTAGTAGCAATCACAACCTCAAAATGATAGTAATCATAATTAGGCGTATCATTAGGACCACTATCATTCCTTTTTTTCCCACCCTCTTAACTATCACAGTTTGGGCGCCAACCACGCTAACAACAACAGCGCCCAACCTTGTGACAAAAGTGGTGCACACTGGAAGCTCTTAGCGAGAACCTGATGATTCCGACTATCTTGTTTACAAACTATAAAGCAACTGCACATGTTCTTGTACTGTGCATGCATTGAGCATCAGTACCCAGGTGGCCACGGTACAGCCTAAAGCGCGTCCCACGAATTCTGTTCCCATAACATTTGTTTCCACGAAATCTGTTCCCACAGAATTTGTTTCCACGAAATCTGTTCCCACAAAATTTGTTTCCACGAAATCTGTTCTCACAAAAAAATTTGTTTCCCACGAAATCTGTTTCCACGAAATCTGTTTGCTTTGTTTCCATGAAATCTGTTCCCACAAAATTTGTTTCCACGAAATCTGTTCCCAGGAAAATAGTTTCCACGAAATCTTTTCCCACAAAAACAGTTCCCACGAAATGTTTCCTTGAAAAGATTCAAAATTCACAGAATTTTTTCCCACAAAAAACGATGCCCACAAAATGTTTGCACGGAATCTAGTTTCCATCAAATGAAGTACACACAAAAACTTATCTCTACAAATGTCTTGCCATGAAATCGTGGCTATGAAGTAGATTACCGTGAAATCTATTCCGATGAAATCTGTGCCCACTGAATCTATTACCACGAAATCAGCGCTAATTGGCGAGTCAGTTACTTGTTTTGTGGTCACTCGGTTAGCTGGTCGATCAGACAACCAGTCAGTCAGTCTGTTTGCTAGTTAGCTTAATAGTTGTCAGTTTAAATACATAGCTAGCTAATCAATTATTTTATTACTAATAGTTTCCGCGGAATAAATATGATTATACTGTTCAATATAATACCCTTTGCGAATGGGATTAAAGAAAATTCATGCAACCTAACCTTTACATTAATCAAAGCTAAAGTTTAATCGCGAATGTAACTCTTTTATTTATTTCAGGCACAGGTGTATGTAGTAATATATCGAAGGGACGATTCAAAACGAGCAGATTCGCCATTTCTACTGGTCAAATCCCCGGATGGACCTCACACCACCCCTCCCCGCCCCAAGGCAAACTCCGATCAACGGTATTCCTGCTAGAAATAAAAACTTTCTACGGAAAAAAAAAAAAAAACTCCACTTTGACTTCGTTCCGAAACGAGACTCTTACAATCCTACTGATGACTTTAATACTTTTTGGTACTGTGCAAATGAGCACAGCCGGATTTCTGCGCTGACAGGAAAATCCTGATTTTCATTCCAGAAAATCGCAAGCAAGAAAGGCATGTTTTGGTCCCACGGTGAAACAGTTCCGTCCCCTAAACTCCGAAATAACACCGCTCGTGGTATTCATTCACGCAGCGCACATTCAGAGCAAACGAAAGAAATACCAATATTACTATTAGGACTCACATTGCCCGGTCATTTTGGCAGAGGGAGAAAAACACAGAAACACAACAATGAGGACGAAAGTGCGCTCGCCCAGTAGCCAAATTCGATCAGAAAATCGATCGGGCTATCCACATTTTCCACGGTCAGTAGCCCGGATGACGTTAGTCCCCCCCACCCCTCCTCCTCCCCGCCCGCTCCGCTACTTTCCACTTTCTCTGATGCTAAAACTCGTTGGCTACCATCCCCACTCCACCTCCAAATCCGTTGCGGACAATTCATCTTGTTCTTGCAGAACAGATTTTAAACTGTTTTCTTGATCGTTTCGTCAAAAACAGTGAAATCTTAAAGGCCTCTCTGTACAAGTGCTCCGCTGCGCTGCAGTCGAAAATTAAGTCGAAAATTAAACTTTTCGGTCACAAGGGTTTTGGGTTAGCAATAAACATTTTCTGTGAGCTAACCCGGTTGATGACTTGAAAGAAAAATGTTTCATCACTCTGAACAGACCAAGAATAAAGATAACCTCGGAATAATCAAATGTTAAAGGAAATCTTATGACCGTTAAGGGATTTCGTTTTGAGAAAAGTGAAATAAACTGACGGTTTTTAATTCACGAAAAAGAAAATAAAATGAAAATAAGTACGAAGAAAAGTAAATACGGACACAGAATTACATAAAATTGCAGAAATTGTGCACGATCACTGATGCAAAATTTGCATGGTTACAGGATGAAATGTCTAAGCAGTGGAAAGACTTCAGAGTGGACCCCTCTTCTGGTGTGGCAGCTTCTTTTCCATTGAGTAGCGTCGAGTTTCATGATTAGCTTATTCATATACTAGCCTTTTAACCCGGATTTGCTTGGTTCATGACATTCCTCATTGCTTCCCCACCCCAGCCGCAATCCGTCTCTCTCCTCCTGTCTGTCTCTGCCAAAGACTGTACTGAGGATTAGTGGGAAGAACGGGGTGGGGGTTACCCACGACCACAGACGTTTAAAGGATGTCTGTATCCTGGACTCATTCAGACAGAGAGAGAGAGAGAGAGAGAGAGAGAGAGAGAGAGAGAGAGAGAGAGAGAGAGAGAGAGAGGGGGGGGGGGGGGGGGAGGAGGGAGGGAAAGTGTTTTGGGGGCTGGGTGGTCTTATAAAAATGGTCCGATAACCGAAGGGAGAGGATCGGAGTGAGGTGTGCAGGATGGGGTTGTAACGGAGGGATGTGATGAAATCTCACGACGTATTCGAGAACATTTTCTCTCACACACACACACACACACACACACACATACACACACGCTCGCGCGCGCGTGCGCGCGCGCGCGCGCGCATGTCATACACACAATCACACCACACAGTTGAAATTCATAACCAAATCAAAGAGCTGACGCCTTGGTTGCAAGAGCATTTCTCATCAGAAACGAGAGTTCACCAATATGCTATTCAAAGAACAGCGGTCAATTTACATGAATTGGAGAGTTTGTACTGATTCGGAGGCTTAGTTTGAGTATTTTCTGGTATAAAGTCCAAGCAAATAAAGGAACATAAAAGCCTGAAAGGGCCACGCCTGCTGCCGCCGCACGCAGTCTCGTTTTCAAACAGCTCCATGAATATCTTAGAATACCGGGTTATCTTTTTTCACTGTGTCGTTTTTTCTTTTTGTAACCAGCACATTGCGTCAGTGTAGGACGTGTTTTAACCTAGTATTGGATTAACTCTATACATGTTTACAAAATATACAACTATCTGATTTTTTTAAAACTGAATTCTGACTTAATCATAAAAACAAAATTTTGCTTTTTAAATCAAGGTGAAATGTCATCTTTTACTTGCTGAGTTATAAGACGTTTAATTCATTCAACGTTTCGGGTTAGAATCTTACGACTGCTGTATTATATACAAACCATCTCCCTTAAAAGGCATCCTTTCACTCTGTGGTTGATTTTCAAACCAGCTGTCACGGTCCTTTTCGTTTGAGATGCGTTCACTTTTTCCAGAACTGGTGCTTTGGGTCGAATTCGCGTGCTTAGTGCTTCTTTTCTCGCGACCATTCTCTAATTTTACCAACAAAACCAAAAGACATTGTGTCCATGCCTGTACACGCGCTATGTCTCTGCAATCGCAGGTCATTGTGAACGTATGAAGAGGCTGCGCGATGTCCGCGACTGAGAGAAAACTCTCTCTCAAACCTCAACAGTCTTGAAAACAATCGGGCTTGCTCTGCGCTGTTCAGTGTGTAAATGGCCGCAACTTGCCGACAGAATGCGTCAGGAAGAAGTAAAATCAGGGAACTCCCTCATATCTGATTTGGCGGATTTTAGGTTTTGTTTACCCTCTGTACGCGAGAGTGTGAATGTGTGTGTGTGTGTGTGTGTGTGTGTGTGTGTGTGTGTGTGTGTGTGTGTGTGTGTGTGTGTGTGTGTGTGCGTGCGTGCGTGTGTGTGTGTGTGTGTGTGTGTGTTGTGTGTGTGTACGTGTGTGTGTGGTACGTGTGTGTGTGTGTGTGTGTGTGTGTGTGTGTGTGTGTGTGTGTGTGTGTGTGTGTGTGTGTGTGTGTGTGTGTGTGCGCGCGCGCGCGCGCGCGCGTGTGTGCGTGTGTTGTTACCGTTTTCTTCGAAGTGATATTGTTGGCTACTTTATTCGGACCAAATTTTCGCCTGACGTTTTTCCCTGTTTAGCTTAGTGGGCTAACAATTATTAAACAGTTTTTCGGTGAACATGCCCTTGCATAATACCGAAAAGTAGGAAAATAGAGGTGGGTGAACGCCCCACTGTGTGTGTAATGTAGATAAAATGTAGGGTGGTGTTTGTTGAACCCAAGACGAATTTCACGGACGCGAGAACTCCCGAGTGGCTAGTTTATGCTAGCGGCGAAGGACTAAGAGGCGTGGGGAGTAATGAACTGATGAGTGCAAAGACAACATATTCAAATGGACAACGTGACTAACTCTTCATCGAGCTGGTCTTGTCAAAGGGTCGGTGTTTTTTGATCGTTTTATGCAACCAGAGAACATCAGTTACAGTCTTTGGCCATTTTTTCTTGCACGCGAGAGAGCCCCAAGACAGTGAAGCGAACTCTCTGGTTATTTCTACCCTTGCTCGCCGCTCAGAAGAATGCCGATATTCGCCAAGCTAGCGAGGAGTTTTGCCGCTTTGCCTGTGTGAAGCCAGAGATACGGGGAGCTTAGCTTGTGAACCTCCCATTTCTCTGTATGAACCGCGTCGCAGGGTAAGTCTCTACGCGCGACGTAGTGAAAACTTTGGGGAAAGTAAAACGAGTCGATGGGCTGGAGCATGTCGACGACATGGACGTACCGCTGAACCCACAACGTGTGGAGAAATAGGGGAAAGCAGTGTGGCTGAGAGCTTCACAGAACTTCTGCCCAGTCCCAGGAACGAAAGAGTAAGGTGGTGGACGGCAAGCGGTGGCGGTGGGCGAGTTGTAGGGGATGGCGCGAAAGGATGGGGGGGGGGGGGGGGGGGGGGGGGGGGGGGGAGAGGAAGAGAGGAGGAGGGGCAGGGGAGGGGGAGGGCAGCAGAGGGAGGGAGGGAATGGGGAGTAGGGCCAGGGTAGCGGGGGAAGAGGAAAGTGACGTGGGGGAGTGGGGGTATGGGGAGGGGGACAAATGGACAGCCCTGCGCTGCTCAGGGTTCAGCTTCTGGCCATGCCCCTGTTTATGAGATGAGGAGGGGGTGTGGGAACAAGGGAAGTGGAGTGGTGGGGATGGGGTAGGGTGGTGGTGATGATGGTAGCAGT
>JADBJO010000810.1:180000-187500 GCA_016801955.1 Conus betulinus | reverse complement strand
GTAGCCAAGCCTGGCGACTCCCAGCTTTCATGAGCAAAGTCGTGTTATTTTCAGAGCTCGGACGACTGCGATAGGGTGAAGTTCTTGCCCAGGGTGACATAGTGACCGCCAGCTGGTATTTCGAAACTTCACAGATGTCAGACTAACTACATATAAGTCCATATCGCGCCAGCGTTTTGATTTCGGTTTCGTCTGTTCCTTCGGTTGGATTGTTGTTGTTTCGTTCTGTGAACAGGGTTTCTCTTTATTTTATTATTTATTTTCATCTATTTCATTTCTATATTTTTGGTGGGGGTGGGGGTGGGGTGGGGTTGGGGTTGGGGTGAGCAACGGGGGCGGAATGGAGGATGTGAATAGAGAAGGAAAGTTGGGCGTTAGAGAGCAGGAAAACTGTTGATATATATATATATATATATATATATATATATATATATATATATATATATATATATATATATATATGCGTGCGTGCGTGCGTGCGTGTGTGTGTGTGTGTGTGTGTGTGTGTGTGTGTGTGTGTGTGTGTGTGTGTGTGTGTGTGTGTGTGTGTGCGTGCGTGCGTGTTTTACCAGAAATACTTAAGTCAATGCACAATAATCACGTATTTTACTAAAATAGGATTGTTCCAAAGGAAGCTGTGAATGTTTACTCATATGATACGATCAATATGATCAGAGACACCATTAATAATAATGTTAATAATAATAACAATAATGTTCCTTAACATGAATCTGACGGCATAGCTATATCAAAGCAAAAAAAAAAAGTCAAGAAACTTGAGAAACAAAAACAGGTCAACCTTTTTCACAGACTACAGTTTGATATGTCTTCTAAGTGTGATTTTTTAAGCGCTGATAATTTATCACACAGCAGTGACATGTTCTCTCAGACAAAACATAAGATCGCTAGTCATTATGCCCCCCCCCCCCCCCCCCCCCCCCCCCCCCCCCCCCCCCACACGCACACAAAAACTCAGAGATAGAGAGAGCGAGAGAGAGAGACAAAGAGGAATATATGGAGAGAGAGAGAGAGAGAGAGAGAGAGAGAGAGAGAGAGAGAGAGAGAGAGGTAAAACCTGCCCCTGATCTCTTCCATCTCTCTATAGAGAAAAATGGAGGTAATCTGAGCCAGTAAACCAGTAACAATATAACGTATAACTAAGTAAAATCAAAACGTATCAACATATATGTACACACACACACACACACACACACACACACACACACACACACATATATATATATATATATATATATATATATATATATATATATATATATATATATATGCGACAACAAACACGATATCAGTTCTCTTTCATTTTCAAAAAGATCAGTCATGAGACAAACGGATCCATGAAAACACACGGAAGTGGAAACAGAGGAGAGAGGAGAGAGAGAGAGAGAGAGAGAGAGAGAGAGAGAGAGAGAGAGGGGGGGGGGGGGGGGGGGCAGGCAGACAGACTGACAGAATCGCAAACACTTCAATAAACGACTGGTGCCTTACATGCACATAAAAAAAAAACTGTCCACGGGCAGATCCTGAAGTGTGAAGCGAATCTCTTCGTCGGACGGTTATCACCATCATCAATTTACCCAGTGATACAACTAGAAGGATAACACCCTCAATGACCACATACACCGATCACCATTTCGATAAATAACAATCAACATGTTATCGATGTCTTGCCCGTGCTGGGGATAAGTTGCAAGTTCCTGTCAACACGTACTTCAAGCACGATTTCCACCTATGTCCTAGTTATATAATCTCTCAGGTTCTATCTTTCTGCATCAGTGGTGCTACAAACCACACGTACTTTAGTCCTCCTCACCCTCCGACCCCCCTCCCTCCCCCCTCACCCACCTCCTCAGCCCCACCCCCCCCCTCATCCTCCCTCTTCCTCCTGCTGCCCCTTTCTTCCCTTTCTCTTCTCCTCCACAGATGAAACCAAATCACAAGCTTCTTTCCCGGGCCTCTACCCCCCCATGGTAAACGACGCAGAAAACCGTCCCGTCCACAGCGTTAGCTGAACGGCCGAACCGATGCCACAAACCCACACACACACTTGCCCGCCCTGTACAATTGGGCAGTCCGAGCGACCGACCAATCTTGATGACAGATCATAAATTCAAGGACAGAAGAAGAACAAGAACAAAATGGAGGAGGAGAGGAAGAAAGCGATCATCACACTTACGGTTCTGACCAAATCTTCGTATCTGCATCCACTTCGCAGCTCTGCAAGTCGGCGGTGAAAACATTGCCTTTGCCATCGACCTTTTTTTTTTTTTTTTTTTTCGTTTTTTTTTTTTCTTTTCTTTCTTCTTCTTCTTTTTTTTTTTTTTTTTTCCCACGGCGCGTGGTTTCGGGGTGCGCGCTAAGCCGACTGGGCGGAGCGTGCGCAGGCGGAGGTTTGGTGCAGGCCACGCCCACTGTCTGGCCCTGTCGTGGTGGTTATTGACAGCTGCCACGTCGGAGAGGTGTGATGAGTTATGGCCCTTTAACACTCGGAGCGACATGCTGTATGCGTGTTTTGGAATCGAACGGTTAACAGTTTTTTTTCTTTTCTTTTTTTTTTTCCCGTCTCTTTTACTCCTTTTTATCTTCTGTCTCTGCTGGTGTCATCGTTTACAGGGTTGTTGCGTTAGCAGTTGCTGTGATTTTCCTAATCTTCACTTGCATGTCGCCTCTGACCTTATTTCACGCGCTGTGTGTGTGTGTGTGTGTGTGTGTGTGTGTGTGTGAGCGAGTGTGCGCGCAATATTTGTTATGCGTGCATGATTGCTACTTCACGTCATAATGTCCTTGTTTATTCACGAGTGAAGCCTCAGTCGTGTTTTTTTCGCTGAGGCCGTCTCATCATTTAAGGTTCGCTCTTTTCAATAAGGCCTACCCGTTTTCTTTTCTTTTTCAAAGTGTTTCCTTTTTTTCGAACTCGATATTGCCGTGCATTTTAAGTTTAGAAATAAAACGGTTAAAGTTCCGTTAGCCTTGGGCACGACATGACGGATGGCAGACTTCGTTCCTGTCCTTCCGCTGCCTTTAACATTCTCTGCACTGAATCAAGTGTCAACCAAAAAACAAACAAACAAACACAAAACCAACCTCCATGAGTGAGTGGTTCGAACTCTCGACCGTCGTCAGCTCCGCAGCGAAACGCTCCAAAACCAGTTAATCACGGGGCCCCTCTCACGCATTTCAAAACAAGCTTCAAAAAAGTCTTTGCGAAAGACTACAGTCACGCAACACATATTTCCTGGCGAAATACCTACACCAAAAAAGCCTACACAATTCACAGCAGTGGGTATGTTTAAGCCGTTTCCATTCAGCCATGTTCACATCTTTGGTCAAAATGCCACACGTTCACTCCTTCGAAGGCTGTTGCACCGCCGACTGTTCAACTGGTGCACAAAATTATCACTTAAGATGGGCCTGCTCACTTTTTTGGTGCCTGCTGCTGCTTTCCAATTTTTCAGTAAAGCGCCCACACACACAAGTTTCAGCGAAAGATCCCAAAACAAAAGTTTTCAACTTGTTAAGAATTTGAAACGGGGTGTCCACTATATCGTCTGCTGTCTGATTGTCAAGCGAGTCGCAGTCACGTGTCCACCAACAACGTCGTTGATTGGTCCATGACGCGAACTGCAGGCAAGGCAATCAGGAGAGAGGAGTTCACCCGAAAACTTGCATGGAATAACCGTTTTCTTGCACAAGCTCGGACAGACGGAAATCACGTGAAACGTTGTAAGACTACGTAATACTGTTTTGTGAAATCCGTCCGACTTTGCCCTTGAAAAGAAAAAAGACTGATTTCAATCGGCTTGTGTCACAACGATGACAGATTATAGGACATGAGGAGGAGGGGAGGGAGGGGAGAGGGCATGAGGGATGGAATGGGAACCGTGGGGGGGGGGGGGGGGGGGGGGGAGAGGGGAACTTCGCGTTGGTGGTGGGGCACGCGTGCGCGCGCGCGCGCACACACACACACACACACACACACACACACACACACACACACACACACACACACACACGTACGCACGCACGCACACACACACAGAGTTGCATTATAAAGTAATAAAGAAGTGGTAGCACTAGTAATAAAATAAGTAATAATAATATTAATGATGATGAAAAATGATGATGATGATGATGATGATGATGGTGATGATGATAGAAGAAGAAGAAGAAGAAGAAACCAGTAATTATCACTGCTATGAGAACAACTGTGAACACAGATATGAAGTGAGTATTACTACTGATGCGAGTATTACTGATGTGAAAGCAGTGACTAACACAGGTATAATAACAGTAGTCTATCACAAATGTGACAACAGTAGTGATTATGGACGTTAAAGCAGGGATTATCACTGATATGAGTAAAGTAGTTAACACAGATATGGAAACAGTGATTATCACTGACGCTAAAACAGCAATTAACACACACGTAAAAATATGTAATTAGTCCAGGTGTGAAAACAGTAGTTGCTACTAATGTAAAAACAGTAAGTACCACTGATGTGAAAACAGTAAGTACCATTGATGTGAAAACAGTAATTATCACTGATGTGAAACAGTAAGTACCACTGGTGTGAAAAGTAAGTACCCATTGATGTGAAAACGTAAGTACCATTGATGTGAAAACAGTAATTATCACTGATGTGAAAACAGTAAGTACCACTGATGTGAAAACAGTAAGTACCATTGATGTGAAAACAGTAAGTACCATTGATGTGAAAACAGTAATTATCACTGGTGTGAAAAACAGTAAGAACCACTGATGTGAAAACAGTAACTATCACTGATGTGAAAAACAGTAACTATCACTGATGTGAAAACAGTAAGGACCACTGATGTGAAAACAGTAATTATCACTGATGTGAAAACAGTAACTATCACTGATGTCAAAACAGTAACTATCACTGATGTGAAAACAGTAATTATCACTGATGTGAAAACAGTAAGGACCACTGACGTGAAAACAGTAAGCATCATTGATGTGAAAACAGTAATTATCACTTATGTGAAAAACAGTAAGTACCATTGATGTGAAAACAGTAATTATGACTGATGTGAAAACAATAAGTACCACTGATGTGAAAACAGTAATTATCACTGATGTGAAAACAGTAAGTACCACTGATGTGAAAACAGTAATTATCACTGATGTGAAAAACTGTAAGTACCATTGATGTGAAAAACAGTAATTATCACTGATGTGAAAACAGTAAGTACCATTGATGTGAAAACAGTAAGTACCACTGATGTGAAAACAGTAATTATCACTGATGTGAAAACAGTAAGTACCATTGATGTGAAAACAGTAAGTACCATTGATGTGAAAACAGTAAGTACCATTGATGTAAAAACAGTAACTATCACTGATGTGAAAACAGTAAGTATCACTGATGTGAAAACAGTAAGTACCACTGATGTGAAAACAGTAATTATCACTGATGTGAAAACAGTACGTACCATTGATGTGAAAACAGTAAGTATCACTGATGTGAAAACAGTAACTATCACTGATGTGAAGACAGTAACTATCACTGATGTGAGAACAGTAATTATCACTGATGTGAAAACAGTAAGTATCACTGATGTGAAAACAGTAAGTATCACTGATGTGAAAACAGTATCACTGATGTGAAAACAGTAATTATCATTGATGTGAAAACAGTAAGTACCATTGATGTGAAAACAGTAATTATCACTGATGTGAAAACAGTAAGTATCACTGATGTGAAAACAGTAAGTATCACTGATGTGAAAACAGTAAGTACCACTGATGTGAAAACAGTAAGTACCGTTGATGTGAAAACAGTAACTATCACTGATGTGAAAAACAGTAACGACCACTGGTGTGAAAACAGTAATGACCACTGATGTGAAAACAGTATCACTGATGTGAAAACAGTAAGTATCACTGATGTGAAAACAGTAGTTATCAATATGTGAAAAAACAGTAGATATCACTGATGTGAAAACAGTAATTACCACCGATGTGAAAACAGTAATTATCACAAAATGTGAGAACAGCAATTATTACAGACAGTGAACAGTTATCACCGACGTGAGTACAGTAATTATTATTAATGTGAGAAAGTAATCACAACAGACACGAAAACAGTAACTATGGTAAAAGAAGTACCTATCGCAGATATAAACACACTCATTTTCACCCGGTGAAAACCTAAATATCAAACACAAGAACACAAAAATTATCACAAATGTGAAAACGGCCGTTATCACTGATGTGAAAAATATCACTCCTCGAAGATGTGGAGATAGTGATTATCACCGATGGGTAAACTGTAATTGTAACTGGGAGAAATCCCTAACTGTTATAGACAGGAAAACAATAACTATAATACGCCGAAATACCAGTTATCACAGTCGTTATCATTTAGGTGAAAATAGTAATCATTTTTGATGTGGTTGCTTCAAAACTAAATATAATCGTTTCGCTTTCGCACCTGGCATGGCAGTTACACGTAATCATCATGAAAATCATAATTATGAGTCACGAAAAACATGATCGTGGCTGAGGAAAACAGACAGCTGTATCTTACGCGCACGCGCTGTGGTATCCCTAGTATCAGTAACATGGACGGAAGAAATCCTGTAGGAAGAAAATGTGTGGAAGGAGCGGGTGGGTGGGTGGGGGAGTGTGTGTGTGTGTGTGTGTGTGTGTGTGTGTGTGTGTGTGTGTGTGTGTGTGTAGAAATAAATACCATCAAACCCCACAAAAAATGACGTTTGCACGAAATGTTCTGTTTCATGTCTGATTACTGATGTTAATGTTCATTGATTTTTTTTTTTTTTTTTTTTTAGCGTTGTTGTTCCTGCTGCTGCTGCTGCTGCTGCTGCTGCTGCGTCGTTACTTTCTCAGTGACAATTGCTCATCCCTTCCTTGTAGAACCGAACATATTTTGTTCAAAAAATGGCAAGAACACCCCGCTTCATGCATGGGTGAAATGGCTGTTGTTGTTGTTGTTGTTTTTGTTGTTGTTGTTGTTGTTGTCTTTACTTCCTCTACGACAATTACTCATTCTTTTCTTGTAGAACCGAACATATTTTGTTCAAAAATGGCAAGAACACCCCGCTTCATGCATGAGTGAAATGGCTGATGGCGTGAAGTGGTCGTGACTGCACCAATGGATGGCAGGCACTCGATGCATAGTGGACACAGTTTATAGCATCACCACCAACTCCGCACCCGTCCCTCCTACGCCCACCACCATACCCTTTTCCCCCTTCATCGATTTACAGTCTTCCTGTTGTTTGTTGTTGTTGTTGTTGTTGTTGATGATGATGATGACGATGATGATGATGTATTTCTCTTACATCCCACGTGAGAATCCAACAATTCAAAGATGTTTGCTGCTGTTGTTTTTCTCCCAGATTATTCCTTTTATCTGTACCATATTTATTTCTCAACGATCGCTTGTTGTTCAAGATTTTTTCTTCAGCTTTTGTCGGATTTACCTCCAAATCAAGAAA
>JADBJO010000810.1:175000-177500 GCA_016801955.1 Conus betulinus | reverse complement strand
ACCGTTCCACATTAAAAAAAAAAAAAAGCCTTTGACTGATGAAATGATGAAGTGTTAAAAAGACCTTTGACTAGGACAATTGGTGTAGTACAGAATGAGTCAAATATCAGAGAGAGAGAGAGAGAGAAAATAGGGTTCGCCTTCTTTGCCTGTGGGAGAGAGAGAGGGAGGAGAGAGAGAGAAGAAAGACAGACAGAGAGAGAGGGGTGAGGGAGGGGAGGGAGAAAGAAAGACAGAGACGCACGCATGCACGCGCGCACACATGCATATCTATATACCACACATACGCGTGCGCACGCATACAAAAAAACATACATGAGCGCGCGCGTTGTCCTCTCTCTCTCTCTCTCTCTCTCTCTCTCTCTCTCTCTCTCTCTCTGTCGCTTTGTTTCTTTGTCTCTGTCTGTGTCTGTCTGTCTGTCTCTGTCTCTCTCTCCTCTCTCTCTCTCTCTCTCTCTCTCTCTCTCTCTCTCTCTCTCTCCCATCCAGAATGCTGTCCTGTGGACTCAAACAAACAAACTGGCATTCGGAGAAAGAACCAAACGTGAAAATACTGTTGGCACTTTTGCTTAAAAAAAAAAAAAAAAAAACGAATTTCCACACTGAAAATATATATCAGTTATGGTTGTCTTATTGCCCGTTTTCGATCCAGAACTCCCAGGCTAGCTGCTAACACGT
Source organism: Conus betulinus (assembly GCA_016801955.1). Classification (NCBI taxonomy): domain Eukaryota; kingdom Metazoa; phylum Mollusca; class Gastropoda; order Neogastropoda; family Conidae; genus Conus; species Conus betulinus. The sequence goes on along the minus strand of JADBJO010000810.1, from coordinate 176,822 downwards.
ACTCAGTCCTTCGAATTAGTCTATAAAACCGATTCCGTGTGTGAACGCATGCATAACACTTACACGTGAAATTCCATCACCAAAAATCCCTCGAGAAGGCCAACTTTGGGCCATAAGAATGGATGACACGTATACACATCGCAGGCACTGAAAGAATGAAAGAATGGACGAAAAAACAGAGCGACGGGCACTCCACTCAATGACACGGGAAATGACAGAACGCAGCGCCTAGCAGGCAGTTCTTCAGTCGGCTCTACCCGGGTAGGCAGCCTGTTGTGTAAACGAGAGCGTGGATTATAAAGCGCTTAGAGCTTGGTCTCTAGCCGTGAATAGGCGCTATGTAAGAACTGTTGATGATGATAATGATACCAATAACAATAACGATGGTGATGATAATGATGATGATGATGATGATGATGATGATGATGATGATGATGATGATGATGATGATAACTGCTTATGGATAGTCCGCTGTAAAGGGCTTTCCATCTAACGTCACGCACATTCCAACACTCTATATAAGAAGATGTTTCGTGGTGGGTGGCTCGTCACATGGAACACCATGGAGTCACCCCACCTCCTGAAAGATACAAGAGTGTTTAAAAAAAAAAAAAGAAAGAAAAGGGGAGACCTGTCAGTCATTGGCACAAAACTTTCATCTTTCCCACCGCCAGCGGCAGACGGCAGAAAGTCCGTATAAGGTTTGGGACGGAGACCTGAAGAACTAAAGTGTGATATTCCGTGTGTGTGTGTGTGTGTGTGTGTGTGTGTGTGTGTGTGTGTGTGTGTGTGTGTGTGTGTGTGTGTGTGTGTGTGTGTGTGTGTTTCAGTACCACCAATATGTTAATCTGACAGTAAATGGTTTAAGTCAGTCAGTGAGTGTGCATGCGTGTGTGTGTGCGTGCGTGCGTGCGTGCGTGCATGTGTGTGTGTGTGTGTGTGTGTGTGTGTGTGTGTGTGTGTGTGTGTGTGTGTGTGTGTGTGTGTGTGTGTGTGTGTGGTTCCGGTCTCTCTTTGCCCGAAGAAGACTTGACCTTCACTTATATAAACACTGGGTTTGAGATCGGTGGGGGCGTAGGGGTACAGATGATCAGAGGGGAAATTCTTCACTTGTCGCGTTTTTGGGCAGAGAGAGAGAGAGAGAGAGAGAGAGAGAGAGAGAGAGAGAGAGAGAAGAGAGAGAGAGGAGAGAGAGAGAGAGAGAGAGAGAGTAAATATATATGAATGTACACACACACACACACACACACACACACACACACACACACACACACACACACACACACACACACACACACACACACACACACATATATATATATATATATATATATATATATATACAAGTCTAGCCTATCCACTATTAAAGCACGTGCTTCATGCTTTCACTCGCAGTCACGTTATGCATTGAGTGAAAGCTTTGTGACCATCAGTGATATTCGCCAATATTTGTGTCAACATTCGGCTGCTTTAGCTGCGAAAGCAGGATTAGAGGACAAAAACTGCATGACACACATGAACGTTTAGGTTGATGTTAAACACTTGTCAGCATTAGCTAGCCAGGGATGGGTATAAAAGTCACGAAAATCTGGGCTCCGACAAGCATGCCTCGGAGAACAAAACTTTTCATCTTGGACCGCGGACGCGCCCAGGTATGGCTGAACAAAGGGCTGTCATCACGAGAAGACGACTGGGAGTGAGCCACTCTGTAATCCAGAGGCTGCAGGAACGTTTCCAGGCCACAGGCACAACAGAAGAACGCCCTCGCTCCGGACGTCCATGCAGCACCAACAGACAGGACGATCGTTTCCTCCGGGCTGTC
>JADBJO010000810.1:130000-140000 GCA_016801955.1 Conus betulinus | reverse complement strand
AGCGTGCGAGTGACTGGGATCCCAGTCGGCGGTGAGGACTTAGTTCTGGCTCTTTTTGACTTTTTGTTTTAGTCGATAGGGTGTGTTTTTGATGTGTTTACGATGGGTAGTGAATTGGAATACTGTTGATGCTTTTAACGGGGCACGGGTTCAGCATGGGAGGGAGGGTCCGGAAAGCTGCCAGAATAAAGCAAACCATATTGTGCGTCTTCAGTATACTGGACTGCTATACCACTGAGGGCTTAGTTTCCCTCTTTTTTACCAGTTTAAAATAAAATCAGCCGCAGAAACCCCCCCCCCCCCCTACAACTCTTGATGAGATTTGGCCGCCCAGTACAAGTTCTCGTATCCTCCCCCCCCTCCAACCCCCCCCCCCCCCCCCCCCACTATAACACCACACACACACTTTACGTAAATACATAAGCGATACGTAGATTCTAATTATCTGTCCGAATCCAGTACATCGTGTCTGAGTGGAATGTTTGTCATTCAAGTCGTAGTGTACTGTTTGTACCCGTCATGCTGTCTGAGTGTCTGTCCAATGCAATGTTTCAGATCTAAACCTCGGGGTTAGTCTGGAGACTCACAATCTGTCTCTCGCTTCTCTCCATATATTTCGTTCTCCCAGTCTCGGCTCGAAAAATATAAACGAAACAAAACTCATCAAAAATCATACCACTCGAAAAAACCGAGGACTGCGGAGTGGCGGAGAGTTATGGGTGATTAAACCACCACCACCCCCGCTCCCATCCCGCCCCCTTTTCCGCCCTCAAACCCACCCCACACCCCTTCTCCATCAGCCCTCTCTCCCCGAAAATATTGAAGACGATGCAGGAAGACATAAATCCGACGACCGAAACCCCCCAAATGACTGGCCACCTTCCTGCTTGTAATGCCATTTTCTCAGAATTAACCTCCTTCTCCTCCTCGACTTCCTCCGGTTCCAGATTTCTCATCCGAGAGAAGCCGTCGTTGCCATGGAAATTATCACAAGTCCTCCATCCGTTGGGCCGACCTCTGAGGTCATTACCATTCCAGAACGTCCGCTCCATCCCTCCAGCTTTCGACGCGACCGTGTCTTTCTATGGTGCCTCGTTGATTATTGGACTCGAAAGGTTGGAAAGGAGATAGTAGTCAGCGTGCGAGTGACTGGGATCCCAGTCGGCGGTGAGGACTTAGTTCTGGCTCTCTTTTTGACTTTTTGTTTTAGTCGATAGTGATTGGAATACAAGTGATGGGATAAACGAGTGGGGGTTGTGGGTTCTGCAGTAGATACTAAGTCCGGAGTACAGCTGCTGGTATAAAGCAGGCGTTTCTCAGAATTATGGTGCTAACGCTGTGGGCTGTTTGGTCTGAAAGTGAAGTTATGAAATAAATCAGCCGTGTAGTGTTCCTCACGCTGTCTCTTTGATGAGATGTTGGACTGAGTACAAGTGCTCGGATATGAAGCCGGTCGCTGAGAGTTGTGGCTCTTAAAAAGAGGTATCGGTCTGAATAGGAATGTTCGGATAAAGCGGCGTAGAGTCATATTACTGTGTCGCTGAATACAGATCAGTCTGAGTGCAAGTGTTGGATCAAGTAGTGTACGATTGTAGCCCGTTGCTTCTAGGTAACGTGTTGGTCCAGATGCAAGTGTTCAGATAAAACAAGTTGGGTTGAGTCGGAGTCACGGGTGGTTAAGAAAATGGGTTGTCTGTGTGCCAGTCTTTCGGAAAACCGAGGGTCCTGTGCGCAGAATGGTCTTCAGCACGTAGAAGAACCCATGATGTCAAGTTGTCTGTAAACATTCTGTAGAAAAATTTCATATTGTTAAGGGGAACCAAAATATACGCCAACAAGAAAAAAAAGCAACAAAAAAAAAAGCAACAACAAGAAAAAAAAAAAAAAAGGAAAAAAAAAGGAAAAAAAAAGAAAAAAAAAAAAAGAAAAAAAAAAATGCGTAGCGCTGGACTTTGGAGACGGCGGCTGTTCTCAGGAAGTGCGATCTGAACTCACATAGAGATATGATATTACGTCGAACATACACAAGACCAGTACAATGCAACACAGCACGATTCAGTATCATACAATAGTCAACAGATGAAATACAAGGTTGCTGTCCATTAAAGTTTTACCATGATTTGGCGTCACCGTTCAATGACGTTGAAGAAAAAAGAAACACCCGACGGTGCTGGGGAGGACCCAGAGAAGCACTGTCTTCGCCTGCGTTTTGAGCAGTCCTGTACCACCCTTGGAGGCCTGCGCTGTGTTGACGATTGGTGCAGGCACGCGCAGGACACTCCATTAAGATATCAAGGGACATAACTGCTCCTGAACAGAGGTAAATCAGACTACAGGATGCAACTCATAACAGCCTTAAAGTAGCAGCCCCATGGGTGTACCAGCCCGTATTTCATGACTGCAGATCCCACCGGCGAAAAAACACCACCCTCCAGCTGTCGAGCACACCCCACAGACCCAACCACCCCTGCCCACGGACAGATGAAGACAGTGCCACTCCAGACACAGCCAAGCTTTCGCCATACGGGCTTATGTGCCTTCAAGAGAGAACCCAAAGTTGTAGTCTTTCCCACAGTCAACAGGTCTTTCCCTGTGATCAGTGGGTCTTTCCTCACCGTCACTGGACCTTTCTTTCAATGACGTTGAAAGTTAAAGGGACAAGAAGTCCCATAAGACTAATGGTCCGATGAGGCGGCGATCCGTTACAGGGTCACCGTGTTGTTCTTCAATTTAACGTCTTTTCACTAAATGTGATATAGACAAGGTGTGTGTGTGTGTGTGTGTGTGTGTGTGTGTGTGTGTGTGTGTGTGTGTGATATGAGGAGAAACTCTAAGTAAGAATTAAACTGTATAAGAAAAAAAAAAAAAAAAAAAAAAACCATCAAAAGTAAAAAACAAAACAACTGTACAAAAAAAATCATGAAAACAGCAATTACAGGATTGAGCCAACTGGGCTTAACATAAGAATTCGCACAAAATTTAAGAGAGACATGGTATCCTGGAATATGCACTTTGAAGCATCCTTTCTAAATTCTGACAAATTGGAATCAAAGTAGGGGCCAAAGTATAGAACATGTGTTGTTGTACAATTATCAAGGACGCCGCAAGCACATAGAATATTCTTGACATATTTTGTTCTAAATGCATTTATTTTTAACCGAAATAATAAGGAGAGAAGTTGTTTACTGTGTCTTGGATATAATCCTACGTTTGTATTACGGTTTACTGGATTTACTGAGGAAGTCCTTTTTAAAAAATTACTTGCTCGAGAGTTCGTACAAGAAAGTATAGAAGAGTCGGGTTTGTGTATTCGGGGGAGAACACACTTTCTTTGTAGTATTCCTCAATTTTTTTCAAAAGAGGCTCTTTGTAAGAGAGAAGATCCTTCATGTAAGCTCAAGGGAATATGAATAGTAGCCGTCTTGTCAGAATTGTTTGCACCTGCTCGAGCAATCCTGTCGGCCCATTCATTTCCGGATATGAAGCAATGGGAAGGAACCCAACAAAAAATTAACTGTTATACCTCTTGACATAAGGTTGTGAATAAGTATATTAATTTCTGATACGATTTCAGCACGATTTTTTGAATTTGCAGATTCTAAAGCTTGAAGAACAGACTTAGAATCTACACAGAAGAGAATACCATGAAAGTCAAATGATAAATCTTTTATATACTCTACTGCCATTAATATTGCTATTAGTTCGGCTGTAAAAATAGACAGATTTGCCCCAAGATGAAAGGACCTCTCAATTTTTTAAAAATGAATGACAAAGCCACAACCAGCATTATTGTTTAATAGAGACCCCATCAGTATAGACTTTTACGAAGTGACGATAACAATCATTGATATGTGATTTTGCTTCGCAAGCTAGAATATTAATGTTATCAGTTTTAGATATAGCAGTATAGTTATAATCAAATTTTGATTTGAAGAGCTCCCAGTTTGGGACGGGACTTATGGGAAACGCACAGCAAGCTTTTTATGATTGATACCTGAATTTGTCAACAAGTGAGAAGAATATGTTAGTATCGTTTTAGTGGCTCGAATGTTTTTAGCGCGTTTAGGAAAGTCTACATCAGACCTCATACCCAGTTCCGTTTGGTTAGCACTTTGAATAGTTGAGCAGCGAAGAATGTACTTAGCGCATACTAGTTCGCGATGGTCATCAAGAGGTAAGACACCAGCTTCATGGTATGTTTCTAAAGCTGAAGCATGAAATGGAACTCCAAGGGCTAATCTGAATGCCTTAGAGTCTATACATTGAAGTTTTTTTTAATAAGTACCGTGTCCGGAGCACAGCATGTTGCTCCCTGCGGTGACCTTCTCTAACCCGCCGAGTCAGGTACCCATTTACTGCGGGTTGAACATAAAGGGTTTTTACGCCAGGGAAAAAAAAATCAGAAAGTCCTACCCCACGAGTGGTTCGAACACAAAATTGTCCTCTCCCCAGGCAAGCGCTCTAACCATTTGTCCATGGGTATCATTGAATAATTCAAAAAAAAAAAAAAAAAATGAAATAGCAATTATTGAGTTGTTTTCCCCACATTTCCCTCCCCCGTCCTACTTAAAAATTTATTGCAAGAAATGATTCAAAATAAATGTGAATAACAATAGAAGTGTACTCTCTCTATATATTATTTGTGTGTGTATGCGTGCGCGTGCGTACGCGCGCGCGCGCGCGCGCGTGTATGTGTGTGTGTGTGTGTGTGTGTGTGTGTTTATATATATTATTCCAACTCACGTAAGTGGGCATCGTGCCATCCCTGACAGCTGAAATTCTGATGAGTCTGATCAAAGAAAGAGAGGGCACAGGAACAGCATCTTCACTCTTCTTCACTACTTCCCGTTGACCTGATCGGCTCTGTATCCACCTCCTGTTCACAGGGTGGCTCTCTCTTCAGCCCACTTCACAGCTGTTACACAGTCAAGTTTGAAGCACACACACCTCGGTCGGGTCGCGGAGCAAAATGCTACGTGAAGGTGGCATGGGAGCAGTGCACAAGAAAGCAGCCGGCATACATGATACCGTAAGGGGCAGCGCATCCTTCTGAACGATTCTCTCGCTCAAAGGTGGTTAAAAAGTACTAACACGAGCGACCGTGGACTCCGACAAAGGCGAATGATGGAAAAGGGAAGGGAAATACCAATCCTTCCTCGTCTACATCTTTGGTTGGATGAACCTCTTGCCTGATGAACTTTACTGAGTTCAGGCTGATACGTATGGAATTCAAGGACAGAAACTTCACGTCGTGTAGACTTTAAATAAGTAATTATTTCAGCGAGTTCACGAATCCATGTCCCAAGTGAAACAAGACCAGATCGACATTGTTATCTGGTGACTCGATCTGTCTGGCCCATCCACCATCCCATCACAAGGGTGCTACATCGACGGTCTCATACTGGTCAGTCGACGATGGCCGAGTGGGTTAGAACACTGGACTGTCAGATTGACGGTTTGGAGTTCGAACCTCCAGAAGTCCCGGTGGATGAAAGATGGGAGCCAGACATGTGTTATTGCGGTGGTCAACATGATGAAGGTCTACAGGCCTGTGGAGTCTTAACACTTTACGTATGCACGTGTCTTCTTCTTCTTCTTCTTTCTTTTTCTTTCTTTCTTTCTTTTCTTTCTTTCTTCTTCTTCTTCTCTTTTCTTCTTCTTTCTTCTTCTTCTTCTTCTTCTTTTCTGTGTGAAGTCACTGGGGCACCACACAGAACAGTTCACCAGGTTCCTCCAGTTCTGTCGATTGCGTGCCAAGGCCTGGGTCTCTCTAAATGTTTTTCTTTCGGTGCGTTCTACAGTGTCATCCATCCATCGTTTTTTTTTCTTTTTCTCTTGTCTTCCATTCCGTCCTCCAGATCAACTGTTCCGTGGAATATTGTTTGAGTGAGGTCACTGGATCTTCTTGTTCATGGCTATACCAACACAACTTCTTTGACAATACTGATGTCGGTAGATCCGCATATGACCCAATGTGCTGCTTGCTGGTTTGACGCTCTGTTCACACCGGTAACAGGAGCTGTGAATCTGATGTGTAGTATCTTGCTGTAACACCTCATTTCCGTGGCTTGCCTTTTTCTTTTCAGATCCAAAACCAGTGTCCATGTCGCACATGTGCGCTGGAAGATGGACTATACCAGTGCATACACGAGCCTGATTTTGTATTTCATGGAGGTGTTATGGTCCTTCCATACACGTTTCAGTCTGGACAAGGCTGATGTGTGTGTGTGTGTGTGTGTGTGTGTGTGTGTGTGTGTGTGTGTGTGTGTGTGTGTGCCCGCGCGCGCGCGTGCGTGCGTTCGTTCGTGTGCGTACGTGCATGCGTGCGTGACGTGCATGTGTGTGTGATGTGTGTGTGTGTGTGTGTGTGTGTGTGTGTGTGTGTGTGTGTGTGTGTGTGTGTGTGTGTGTGTGTGTTGCCCTTGAGTGGATTTCTTGGTGGGTCCCTACTTGCCCATCTCTATGACGAGATGTGGCTTAGTGGGTTCTCCATTTGTATCAGAAGGGAGACAGTCCTGGATTCGTAACTGCCTGTCTCCCAGCAGAACGAATCCTGATGTTGTACCTTTTCACTACACCTTGCGTGGTGGTATGAGTGCTAGTCTTTCGGGGTGGAACGATAATCCGAGGTCCCGTGGGCAGCATGCGCTTTGCACATAGTATATGGTCCCTGACAACAAAGGAGTTTTCCCTGACGAAAAGTACTGTCCACAGATTTCACTTTGAAAAGTAAAAGGAAACATGGATTATGCAGACAGGAGAAGAAAAACAAAATATGGGTGTCACAGTACTATGGGGACGCACACTTCCTGAGGAGATTAGCCCGAGGCTGATGCAATACACTGTACTTTATGAACACTGAAGATCAAATTTCCACTCGACTTACTTGACTTGACCCTTGAAATTCCCTTACGAACAAAGGGCTGCGGCAACACTCCTCCAGCGGACTGGGTTCGGGGCTGACCTCTTCAGCTGAGCCCATATGTTGTTGTTGTTGTCGTCGTACTCTGGCCAAAAGACTCGAGGGATCATCCGAATAGCCGAATTATCTGAACACTGTGGTACAAATGCATCAGCTAGGGATGAGAACTTTACGTGCATGACCGTTTGTGATTACCCCGCCACACATGGGCAGCCACACTCCGACTCCGAGGGATTTTGGAGATTGATAATATTATGCTTGGAGCTTGTCATGACTGAAGACAGTCCCCGCGTATCTATGCTAAGCATAAAATCTTGATGTAGCCTTGGTGTTCTAGCCTGTGTCAATTGGCCTGACACAGCCTTCAGCCAAGGCTGAGCTGAGCCCCTATCATTCTCAGGCTCTTCTCTGCGGAATTCATGCACCAATGCCATGTCTGTCGAGGTCTTCCCACCTTCTTTTTCCTCTTGGGCTCAGGGCGAGTACCTGTCTTGTGATGTTGAGAGAAGATTTTCGTACTATGTGACCAGTCCAGCCCAGCTTGCTTTTCCTTCATCTCTATGCGTATGGAATTTTGTTTGTTTCTCTCCCACAGGCTTTTCTGTCGGAATGACTTCTGGCGATCTGATAATGAGGATGAAATGACGCGTTACTCGATCGAGGGTTTTTGGAGTTTGTTGTTCTCCGTGTCCCTGAACCATATAACAGAACGGAGGTCACATTCGGGTTCAAAATTTCTGATCTTGGTCTGGAGCGCAAGGGCGGTGAAAGCCCGGACAAATCGCAGAGTGCTGCTGACAGCGTGCCTGGCTTTGTTGATGAGGCTTTTATCTACGTCTGCTCCACCATCTTTGCTGACGACACGATTTGGTCTCTCATGCGTCATTCTCGTCAGGATCTTGCCGGGAATTGACAATTGCATGATTCCTCAACAGAAGCTGCAGTAGAAGAATTGCCTTTCTCTGGTCGTTTTAGTAGATACTTTTTTTGTGTGATTTATCGAAATGTGCGTATGAAAGATCTTGTCAGTGTTCAGTGGACTATGTGCAAGAGGACTGAAATATCCAGCATCGTATCCTAACAATACTTGAAGAGATGGGCTTTGCCTTGCTCTCCTTTGCTGTTCACTGAAATATCATGATGAGCTCTCAGTCAGGAAGATGCCCATAACACCTCTAGCATCCTGCCCCTGACTTCAGAAACAGCGTCTGTTACGGTCTGCGAGCCATTCCACAGTGTCTAATTGGGTGGACGCCGATTGGGTGGACGCTCTTTTTTGGTCACACCCGCCTGCACACACACTGCCTCTTTTTATGCTGTTTTAGCTGCCTGCAACCATCTCTCTCTCTCTCTCTCTCTCTCTCTCTCTCTCTCTCTCTCTCTCTCTCTCTCTCTCTTAAAGACGATTACCATGTCTGTTGCAGATTTAATACCGTATGCCTCCCCCTCCTTCCTTCCCCTTACCTATCACCACCGAATTTCTCGTCAGTTATTTGGTTCATTTGCTTGTTAGATTACCCTCCCCCTCCCCTCCACTTGCCCTCATTCCCATCCCCACTTTCCTGTTTTTGGGTGGGGTAGGGTGAGTGGGATAGGTGGGTGGTGGTGGGGAGATCGGGATGGTAGGTGGGGAAGGGGTGGTGGGTGGGGAGTGTAGTTATGAGATTTATTGTCTTGTATCCCCCTTCTCGCCGTTCTCACCCCTGCCCTCTGCATTACTGGTGCCTCCATCGTCCAGTAATGTGTCTACACCTTTCAACGTCAAAAGAACAGCAACACAAGAAGAAGAGGAGGCGGAGGAGGAGGAGGAGGAGGAGGAGGGGGGGGGGGGGGAGAGAGAGAGAGAGAGAGAGAGAGAGAGAGAGAGAGAGAGAGACGAGAGAGACAGAGAGAGAAAGATAGATAGACAGACTGATAGACAGACAGACAGAAACACACGAAGAGAAAAGAAAAGAACAGAAAACCGGAGCTCCCTCCCCAAAGTTTTTGAACACAAGACACATGCTGACTCATACTGGCATCGTTGAAAAACGATGACTCCCCCTCTCCCCCACCCCCACCTCCCAACCTACTCCCTACCCCTGCCTTCCGACCCCACCTCACCCCTCCCCAGCCCCCTCCAACAACTCTTTACTCTTCAACACCCCTCAACCCCCACATCCGTTCATCCCACTCCACCTCAAATTCCTCCTCCCTGCTCCCTACGCGCCTTTTTCACCACCGTGGCATATGATAATAGCGCATTGACGATATTCATTACCGCGAAGGGAAGGGGGCAAACACGGGAGCCCATCTTGTTGTCCCTTCACTCCCCCCACCCCACCCCCCCAGGGCCTCTCAGCCTGTGTACCTCCCCCGCATAACTGTTGCCCAACCCAGGGTCCCTGTTTGCTCTGGGTCATAGAAGTCTCATACGGCCAAAGCCTCGCCTCCGCCATACCTCTCTCTCCTCCTGCGCGCCCTTTCCACCAAAGCCGAGAGGAACCAATATTAGCCTCCGCCGCGAGTCGACATCTTTCAGTCAAGAGTGACTCCCTCACAAGGTTCTTCGCCCCTGGAGGTCCTCGCCGGAAGTAGATTCAGGCCCTTGCCGGCGGGATGGGGGAACATCCTCCTCCAACCAACCCCTCCCCCGGCCCCCCTCACCCTCCAAACCGGGTGTCTCCGCTCCGGACTTCCGGCTGAGTTTTGTCTCGGACAGCGGTTTCGGAAATCCGTCAGAGCTCGTTCTTTTCGCGTCGTTTTGCTGGCGAGAGAGAAAGACCGGGGAGTGTTGACACCGTTGCTGTCGTCATGTGACAGACGCCTCACTGCTTGCACGTGCAGCTTTCTTGGCACGTGCTTGTTGGGGAAATATGGCGGCGGACGTTGGTCTCGGGGCAGCGGGCGGGCGGGACGGGGAGGCAAGGGGCAAAGGGGGGGGGGGGGGGGGGAATGACAGAAGAGAACAGAAGGGGACAGGAAGAGTGGAACTCTTGAGAGAGAGAGAGAGAGAGAGAGAGAGAGAGAGAGAGAAGGAGCGCTCCCGCTAGCTCCCTCTTGAATAGCGAACGAGCAGAAAAAGGGAAGGCGACCCTA
>JADBJO010000810.1:122500-125000 GCA_016801955.1 Conus betulinus | reverse complement strand
ATTTGATATATAGGTAAGTGTATTGGACAGGTATCATGAGGGACTACATGCCCGCACTAGGGACACTTACAGCATCTGAAGACTACGAGAAAAAGGCTGTTTTCTGACACCATAATTATGGACACGCTGCCCGATTCATACAGAAGGATTGATGCCACAAGTGACTTGTGGCGTTTGGTCGTACTGATTTCACGAACAGCACACTTCTCTCAAAAGCTGGACGATGGTAACAACAGCATTATCTGCTTGGATTCCAGGTCACTCTGGGATTCCGCCAACTTCATTGCCAAGACCACCAGCAGGAACGTCTCAAAACTGCTGTTGCTTTCTTCCACTTCAATATAGAAAATCCCAACCACACCTCAACGATCTGGGACAGGGGGCTGGAACACACAGTTCTGACAATACACTTGTTTCAATCGGCGCAGATTTCAAGGAATCCCTTCCATGCCATTTGCCGAGACTGGAAAGAATACATGGCATCGTGCAGATTGTATACTGGTCACAATTCAGTTATTCGTTGTCTCTGAAAGAGCCAGGAAGCTCCCTGGGTGCGTAGTGTTTGATAAACCTTAAATCATTACACATCTTCATGGAGCATTAGGGCGGATGCTACCAAAGGCGCAAGGATTTAAATCCAGATTTCATGATGACCTTGTTCCATCTAATATGATTTCAATGTTTTATCTGAAATCGATAAAATTAATCATTTAATCTGACTAAAACGCGGCTGATGAGAAACCTGAGAGAGAGAGAGAGAGAGAGAGAGAGAGAGAGAGAGAGAGAGAGAGAGAGAGAGAGAGAGAGAGAGAGAGAGAGAGAAAACTACGAAGCTCCATCAATAGACTTTTTTTTTATTCCTCTAAAGACCGATTTTGATTGGCCAGCCAAAATGTGTCACCCGTTTTCTCTTCCATCACGGATCTTTCCTTTCCAATTTCTTCTCCGACGTTTGGTTTTCTTTCTTTCTTTCTATTCGGAGTTATTTTTTCTTATTTTTTTTTTTTTCGTTCTCTCTGTCTTCCTCTTCCTCTTTCCATTTTCTTCTTCTTTTTTTTTTTTTTTCCTCACTTTTTTTCTTGGTGTGATTAAATACGCGGATGCCTCCCGCTTTCGACGAGGTAGGCTTGATGCCTCGAAATCCCCACCACGCCGCGCCATGACAGCTGTGACGACGTTCCGGCAAGGGAGTTAACTCGAGCAGGCCTGTCGTCTGCTGATAAGACTCGAGGGTCCCAGACTGGACGAGACGGGGCGAACCAATGCAGCGTGCCATGAATAAATTGATCTGCCAATCTTGGCCGATACCTGGCTTGTTGTTTTTTTTCATCTGTCCCCCCGTCTCCCCTCCCGACCTCCCCTACCCCCTCCACCCTCCCCTGTTCTCCCCTCTCTGTCCTGCCTTCATCTCCTTTTCTTTTTCTCTTTCTGTCATTCTTTGATAAACGTGAGGGTTAGTAGGTTTACAAGGGAGGCTGTCCGCTGGAAATGTGTGTGTGTATGTGTGTGTGTGTGTGTGTGTGTGTGTGTGTGTGTGAGAGAGAGAGAGAGAGAGAGAGAGAGAGAGAGAGAGAGAGGGGGGTGGCATGACGCTGACGATAATCAAGATGATGTTACATTATTATCATTATTATAATCATTATTGTTATTATGATTATTATTGTTGTTGTTGTTATCATTATCATCATTGTTGTTGATGTCCTTGTTATCATTATTGTTATAATATTATTATCATTATTATTATGATTAATGCATATACTCAGCTATTATGAGTCCGCAAGCCAAGGATCGCAGAGAAACCAAAACACCAGGCAAACAAACATAAAACCCCGGTCATTTTCAAAACTTGGTCCCATACTTGCACCGAGCTACAGTTCTATGCCAGGATCATCTCAGCACATTATGGCTACTCTCTCTCTCTCTCTCTCTCTCTCTGACGGAGGGTTTAGAGAATATAAAACGCTGTTAGAAAAGAAAAAAAAAAAGCTCATGCACAGTAAATTAATATCATTTTACATTTGTCAAGCTATCGGTCAGCCTTTTTCAGGGCTGGGAGGAAGATGAATCAATTTCAGTCCATTTTTCAGTGCCCAGCTGATATGGTATTTCTCTCCGTCTCTGTCTGTCTATCTGTCTGTCTGTCTGTCTCTGTCTGTCTCTCTCTCTCTCTCTCCCCCTCCCCCCCCCTCTCTCTCTCCCCCTGGCAGACAGATTTCACTGATGTGACCTGCTTTTTTTTTCTTCCCCCTCTTCTGGACTTCGCCGATCAATTCCTCAATAATTTATGGGCTTTTGCTCACCCATGTCAACAGCTTTGAGAACAGGGTGACCGCCTCCGCTTCGAACGTGTCTTCCCAGCATGCTTTAGCATACAAAATGTCGTCTGTTCACTTCCCGCGCCCTCCCGCGCCCAACCGGTGCCGCTTATCTCGTGGAAAAAGCCGCTGCAGCCCTAAACCGAAGGCCGAAACTTGGCGATAGAGGGATTGAGCCTGCCAGG